>PISW01004712.1:0-100106 GCA_004023785.1 Mungos mungo
TCCATAAACCTCTCCCTCAGCCCTCCCCTCCCCTGACTCTACGAGGTCTGTCTTTGCCTCCACCTCCCACCTCCTGGCTCAGCCCTGAGCAGCACACACCCCGCAGGGCTTCAGGCCAGGCCCAGGGCTGGGGACACATGTCACTCTGTGCCGTCCCTTGGGCTGTGGAGGTGTCAAAGCTTTGCTGTGCTCATCTTGGGCACAGCCGCCCCTGCCCCTCTCCAGGGACGACATGCTGGGTCCCGGCCCACTGCCTGCTGCCCGCTCGCTCGCTCATAGCGCTGGGCGCCCCAGGACACGTGTCCACCCCGTCTTCGTCACGCCTTCAGACAGGGCAGCCGCGTGCGGGGAGATGCGCCCTGTGAGGAGGACAGAGGAGGAAGGTGCCGAGAGCCACCTCTTCCCCCCTGAGGGCGTTTGTGCCAAGGTGTGGTCGTCAGGGAATCGGGGCGGCGGCAAGACCGGGTCCGGAGAGGAAGGCCCCTGTGGCCGCCTGCCCCTGAGCGGTCTGTCCGTGTGTGGCACCCGACACTGGGGACCCCACTGGGGAGCCGTGTGATTAACATAGAAAACCCGAGCAAGTTCTGCCTTCCGGGGGCCAGGAAAATTCTAGAAAGTCCCGTGAGTTCGGCACCTGAGCACACAGCAGGCCCCACAGAAGTGGCCAGAGGATCGAGGGGTCGTTGGGCTCGGGCGGCCGGCCGGCGAGCACAGCAAAGGCCCAGCACACTTCTGGCACGTTCTCCGGGCCAGACTGCACATCCTTCACGGGGAGATTTAATTACAAAACCACTGAAAAGAACCCCCCACATATTTAAAGAGGTTTTATATTTTTGCAGAGAAATCTCATTACAGTCTGACCACTGGGAGCCTCTGCCTAATTCCCCAGCTGCCGCCTGGCGCGGCCGGGGCTCCGCGCCGGCTCGGGGACGCTCCACACAGTTTACTGCGTTAGGAAGAAATACTGTACAAATGAATTCACCAGATCAGCGGAGAGCAGTTTCCCCTTGATTTGTGTCTGGAAAATGAGAAAAACATCCGGGCAGCGTACGGTGGGGCCATGAATAAAGAACACAGACAGGCGTCTCCGTCCCCCACCTCACTTTTACGACGCCACAGAGAATTATGCTCTTTTGCATTTGTTATTAAAGGACAGAGCAGATGGTAAAAGGTTAGTTTAAAGTGACGTCTTCATTAAAATAACTTATGGTGCCGGGCGGTTGCGTTCACCCGGGGACTCGTGCTTGGAAGGCCGGCTCGCGGCCTCAGGAAGGGCCGGAGGAACCGAAGGATTCTGGCGGAATCTTCCCCAAGGAGGAGGTGTTTGCCTGATCTCAAATGAACTTGAGACTGGAGAAAAGTCGCCACGTGTGGTTTTGAATCGCTAACACCTCGGAGGTTTATTCCCAAAGCATCGGAAGGACGGGGGAGAATCGCGGGCGGATCGCGGCAGAGGAAGCCCCGCCCCCGGAGAGGAAGACGCCGCTGGCCAGGGGGACCCCGGCTCCAGGCCGCCCCCGCCCCCGCCCGCGGCCCGGACCTCTCAACACCACATTTGCGTGCTGGGGGCGGGCACCGCGGAATCAGAGACACCCGAAAAAGTGACACATCTTCATCCACATTAAAAACCTGGTAAAGACGGGCAGGGAAGGAACAGGGCCCGTGAGAGGCCCCCGGGGAAGGACTCGGGGGTGAGGTTTGAACTGAGTGTCGGGCACCAGAGCTTGGGTTCTGCTGCTTCCGAGAGCAGGTGTGACCTGGTGACCAGGGTCTGCGGCGTCCCGGCCCGCTGGCCGTGCTCTTTCGTCTGAGGCCCTTCTCCGCGGCGCTGGCCAGCGGTGGGCTGGGCGTGATCCAACTGCTCCCATCGAGGTACCAGCCCAACGTGGGGCCGCGGGCTCTCCCCCCCACCCCTGCGCCTCCCCGCACTGCCAGGGGCTTGAGGGTGTTTGCCTGTCTTGCACTTTATCAAAGTATTTTCCGTGTGTGATAAAATCCAGCCCTCAATTATTTTCAATTAGGTTCTTGCGATGAGCAGAAAGCCCCAGAATGCGGCAGGGGCCGGCGTGTGTTGGGTCACATTGACACTGTTACACGTTACCACTCACAATTAGTTTGAGTTTTATAAATCACGGGAAAATCCTCAAAGTCATATGAATACTAATGAAAGCCATGAATATGTTCTTACAAAATGTGCCTGGTGGGGACGAGTGAGTTAGATGCTTCTCAGAAGCGGCCTCCAGGCTGCACCAAATTAACAAGGACAGGCAGCTCCTTAATTTGTGGCTCGGGATTAGAGGGGCCGCCGCGGCTGGTGGCACGGGTGACGCGGTGCCCGTTGCTGGCTCCTCTGGTAACGGAGGCCTGCTTTCCTCTGGGGGGGTCACTGTTCCCCATCGTGAGTGGTCTTGGGGGCACCCCCTGCACGCCCACCGGCCAAGCCGGGCCGATCAGATTCTCTTTCCCAAACGTGGATCTTGAATCAAGAACAAGCCAGGGTGGAAAGCCTGGCCAGGGTCCCTCCGCTGAGCCATCTCCCTGTAACGACCCGGAGCCTGGGCGTCCCCCCGGCCGGCCTGCCCCCCTTCCAGTCCTCAGCGGCCCAGGGCCCTCCTGGACACGTTGTTTCTGGTTTCAGGAGCTGGACAGCTCCCACTGCATTAGGTCACGCGTCTGCCTGGCCCGGTGTCGTCTGCAGAGCCCTGGGCACCGCAATGGGCAGCACGTGCCAGGCGCTGGGGAGGTCGCTGGGGTGCTTGGGCATCAGTGTCTGGCACTTTCCTGCGGAGGCCCCACCCCGTCCTCTCAGTCCTGGTGTCACAGTGGGGTTCCCTGTGAGCAGAGCCCGAGACAAAGATGCTATGGGGGCGATTGCTTGGGGAACGGAGAAGAGGCAAGAGGGAAAAGAGATGTGGTGCCGGCCGGGTCACTCCAGCCTCATCCCATGGTGGTGGCAGGCGTCCTGGGTGTGACCCGCGGCGGAGGAAGTCCGGCCTTGGGGCCAGGAGGCTGGTTTCTGTGGGCCAGCCCAGGGCGGGGGTGGGGGCCCTCCCAGGCACCTGCCTGTGAGGCACGGTCAGCCCTCGGCGGGAGTGTCCAGCTGGACCCAGAGCGGGAGGGGACGGCGCACTGGCCTTGGGGACCAGCACCCTGCTTAGTTGTCTCCACGGTCCTTGTCACTGCCAGCTTTTTCTTGTTTATTTTTGTGTTGCCTGCCTTCTTTCCGCCCCCACGAGACTGTATGCTCAGGAGACAGTGTCATACGGCCCCAAGTTCTTCCTGTCCCCTGAGAGCTGCCGTGCTTTAGGATGCACTGTTCGGAAGGAATCCACCAGCACGATGCCTCCCTGGACTGAAATCCCCCCTTCTCTCTGTGCTCAGTTACATGAGGGGCAGGCACTCCTCGGGGCGCGGCGGCAGGGTGGCCGGGCCGCGGGAGAGAAGGGGCCGGCACACGGGTGTGTGCAGTGACCGGAGGCCCTGGCAGGGACGGGGGAGGAGGGGTGCGAGGCGAGCTCACCCACACAGAGGTCCCCAGAAGAGCTGGCAGTCGTGTCTCTAGAAAGCCCGAGCCTCAATCTCCTTCCCAAGGGCTCCTCCCCTCCTTGCTCTGCAAAGCCTTCAGGCCTCCCATCGACGCCATCTCCGCAGGCAGCCCTCCTGGACTGCCCTGCCTCCGAGCCGCTCTCTTCAAGTCGTCGCTGGACGCTCACGTTCGGGCTGGAGTGTGTGCGGCCGCGCTGATCGCGGCTCCGTCCGCTGGTGCCTCACGCTGAGCGGGCCCAGCACCCTGGAGAGCTCCCCAGGCCGCCGGAGCCCCGGAAATGCTTGCTGGGGGGCGGGTGAGCAGTGCTGCAGAGACCCCATTCATCCCACTCTGGTCCCCAGAGGAGCAGGTGACTGTCCCCAAGGTGACCCTCAGTCTGCATATGCTGGTGCACCTGGGGTGGTGGCTCTGCGTCGGGCCCCGCCCCAAGCACCAGGCCTCCCAGACTCCTGCAACAGCCCTGAGGGGGACGGTGCGGTGCCCGCCCCACACCGGACAAAGACACTGAGGGTCTGGGAGGTGAGGCTGGGTCTCCACCAATGCCTGGGCTCCCCGGAGAGCTGGAGGAGTGGGAAGCACCAACACTGGGTCTTGGGGACCCAGCCCGCCAAGGCTTTGTTCTACAGGCAGAGTTCCCAGGGCTGGCGTCTCCTTGGGCCGCATCCCGTAAGCAGATGTGGGTTCTCTGACGTGTGCTCGGCAGGACCAACAGCAAGGAGCCCAGGGCCCCCAGACAGGATGGCCGGAGTGGGTGACGCAAACAGTCCTGTGCCCAGAGGAGCACGCGGCACCGTCCTTCCTGCCGGGCGGGGCCCCCAGGAGCGCGGAAGTCTCCAGCCTAGAGCAAAGGGGCCACGTGTCCAAACCCATTCTCAGGAGCAAGTGGCCAATATGTTGCTGGCTCAGGAGTGGGGGCCTCCCAAGTCCTGGGGGACATCTGTCCCTCTCTGGCCTAGCTGACACTGCTGTGAGTCCTGGATCCATATTCTGAGCCGGGGCCCATGCCTTAGGCATCTTTGTACGTGATTCCCTGCACTGTGTGCCCTAGATCTGCCAACTCCTGCCAGCACAGAGGAGTGGGTCAGGGGGAGCATGGAGGAGGGGTTCAGGGGGAGCACGGAGGAGGGTTCACGGGGAGCACGGAGGAGCAGGTCAGAAGGAGCACGGCGGAGCGGCCCTCCTCCTGCTCTGTGTAAGTGGGAGAGAAGCTTCGGAGCCCAGGACTCAGGGTGCCCACCAGCATCTAGCAGGACTCCTGGTCTGTTTGCCCTACACACGGCACCACCATGTGTAGGGACTAGGGAAGGGGAGCGGGGACCAATTCGGGGAGGATGATGGAATGTTCTGGAACTATGTAGAGAGATGGTCGCATGACATTGTGAATGTACTAAATGCCACTAAGGGTAAATTCTATGTGGTCTGTATTTTACCACAGTAAGAAAAGTGGTGTGTAGGCCAGAGAGACCATTAATGATTCAGAAGGTTCTAGCACAGCTCGCTGATTATGTACAAGTCCCCAAACATCAGGACACAGGTGGGCCAGACGGGGAGGCAGCCTGAGGTCCTCGCACCACCGGCCTGCGGGGAAACATCCCGTTCACGCACTGAGGGCCAGGGAGGCAGCATGGCCCCATGTCACATGCCACCCCGCTGCTGTGAGGGCCCGGGGATGATGGTGACAAGGACCCAGATTCTGGCTCCGCGTCTCTAGACTTAAGGCAGAGAGTGGGAGCCGTGCCTTGTCCCTCCAGGGACGAGGTGGTAAGAACCACACAGTCCCGGGGTGTTTGCAGGACCTCCTGTTTGGACCAGGACCCGCCGCCCAGGCACCGGGTCATTCTCCATCTCAGGGGAGGGGGCACTCAGGGTGCTGAGCAGCGTCCCTGGCTTCCGGCTAGTAGATGCTGGTACCTTCCCCCCCAACAAGTGTGACAACTAAATGTGACTCCAGATACGGCTCCACGTCCTGGGGGACATTCGCCCCTGGTTGAGAACTCCTGACTTAGCTCATTTCGCAAGAGGCTGTCCCGCCTGAGCTCCCCTGGCGCTGCCTGGAGGGGGAGAAGGAAGGGCCTTCTCTCATCTTGCTTGGGGACCCGGAGGAGCTGCAGGCGAGGACCGGAGCTACCCCAAAGCCACCTCCAAAGCCAGTGGTCCCAGGGGCCAGGAGCTGCTGAATTGTCTTTCGAGGTCCCTCCAAAGACAAAGGAAGCGCGCAGTGGGGTCCACACGTGCGGACCACGCCTACCCCCGGAAACCGGAAGTGAGCAGGTCCCCCCACCGCTCTAACCGGCTCCCCCTCCTCTCTGCCCCAGCCCACAGGCTCCGTGTGCCGAGAGCCCGTCCTCCTGCGAACCCCCGCTCGGAACTAAACGCATCCTCTCACACTTCTTCCTACTTGGTCCATGAGCTTTGTTCAGAGCAGGTTTGCAGTTCAGAAGGATTTAATCTGCTCACTTCAAGAAGACCCACATGTCTGGCTGGTGCCGGGCTCCAAGCCGCCCACGAGTTCTCCACGCTGTGTGACAAACGCCAGGACGCCTGCTTACTGGGTCCGAGGCCCAGCGTGGGGCCGGCTTCTCTGCTCAGGCTGACACGGGGCTGAGACCAGGCGGGAGCCAGGCTGCGCTCTCGTGTGCACGCTCCGGGGAAGTCGACTTACGAGCGCTTCCTTCTGCTGGTGGGACGCGGTTTCCCGCGGCTGTAGGATGGAGGTTCCCTTTCCCGGCTGACTGTCCACCAGGGACAGCTGTCAGCTCCCCGGGGGGCACCCACACGCCCCCCCCTCCATCTGCAAGCCAGCAGCCACACGTCCAGCCCCTCCGTGCTCTGAGCCCCCCTCTCCTGCTGGAGAAGCGCCCGCCTACAAGGTGTCCCGCTCCGAAAGCCGCAGGGCCGCCCAGCGAAACGTGACCAGGACAGGAAGTCCACTGCGACCGGGACAGGAAGTCCACTACAGCCGGGACAGGAAGTCCACTGACCGGGACAGGAAGTCTACTACAGTCGGGACAGGAAGTCCACTGCAACCGGGACAGGAAGTCCACTGACCGGCACAGGAAGTTCAATACATACGGGACAGGAAGTCCACTGACAGGGACAGGAAGTCCACTGTGACCGGGACAGGAAGTCCACTGTGGCCGGGACAGGAAGTCCACTGACCGGGACAGGAAGTCCACTGCGGCTGGGACAGGGAGGCCACTGTATTCACAGCAGGTGCGAGCAGCAGAGGCAGGATCCCAGGCCACCTTAGAAGTCTGTCTATACCTCCTTTTGCACATGCGTGATGGGCTGCAGGGTGACGCGTGCTGACGTGGAGCAGGGTAAAGAGGTTCTGAGGCCCTGGCCTGAGCGTTACTTCAGCCCCAGAGCAGGCGACTCAGGGGACGGCTGTCCCAGGGCTCCATGTGGGGGTACAGCCCTCGCTGGGGAAAGATAGGGATGGAGGCGCGTTTATGGTGAAGAAAAGCTAGGCCAAGCTCTTGTCACCTTGACAAGGAGCCCTGTCAGGGGACAAGAAAGTAAGGACAGATGTCCCCCTGAGGCGGGGGGGCCCGCACCCCCACAGCATCACCCGAGGGGGAGGCGTGTCCCCCAGGAAAGGACACTGCTGAGGTCCGTCACCCCCGGAGGGGACCCAGGGCCAAGGGCATGGTCTGGGAAGTGGGGCCACGGTTTTCTGGCTGCTGGCTATGAGTGCGTGGGACAGATGGCCCAGGGTGGCGGAGCTCAGGTCCCCGGGGTGCTCCCCTTTGGCAGACTAGTAAACAGACAGGCTTTCTCTGTTCTTCTCCTGATTCTCTTATTTGAGGAATACCAGGAAAGCAGAGCAGGACTAAAGGATCCGCGATGTCACCTGAACGAGTTTACACAAGCCCTGACTTCAAACAACGGCGATTTATTTTCTCACAGACATGGAGGCCTGCGGTCCCCACCAGCCGCGCCGGGCTCAGGCCGAGGTGCGGGCGGCGCGTGGGGCCTCCGGTCCTCACCTCTGCCTCCGCTGCTGCCCGTGCCACCAGCGCCCCTCCTGCTCTCCCCTGCAGGCAGCCCCCCCTCCCCGAGACCGCAGCTGTGTTTCGGGCCTCCCGGTGACGCTCTCATTTATCCACAGGGTCCCTGTCACCTTGAAGGTGACCCTTTTGGGTTCAGGGGTTGGGACAGGGAGGTCATTTGAGGTACTGTTTTTCAGCTCATCATTTACAAACAAGAAGCCAAACTTTCGGTTTTATAATATAAAATATATCTCTATTGTGGAAAAAAAATCTTTAATGGAAGCCTTCCTTTTCCTGTTTGTCTTTAAAAAAATTTTTTTAAATGTTTTTTAATGAATTTTGAGAGACAGAGAGCGACAGTGCGAGCAGGGGAGGGGCAGAGAGAGAGAGGGAGACACAGAATCCGAAGCAGGCTCCAGGCTCCGAGCTGTCAGCACAGAGCCCGATGTGGGGCTTGAACCCAGGAACCGTGAGATCCTGACCTGAGCCAAAGCCGGATGCTTAACTGACTGAGCCACCCAGGTGTCCCTCTATAACTTTTAATGTTTCCTGTTTGTCTTAAGTTGAAACACCTATCTGTACTCACGGGAAACCTTGAAGCCGTGTGACAGGGACCACGGTGGATGGTGAAGAGTTGCTCTGGCCCCTCTCCCCTCTTAGCCGCTCACCCAGAGACGCACACGTCCGGGTGCAAGTGCGGACACGGGGCAGGTGCGGCTATAGGAACAGGTGCGGGTGGGGGCTGGAGAGCAGCACCAGCACAGGTGCGGGGCCTCTGTGACGCTTTCTCGCAGACCAGGCCCCCCGGCCGTTCCTGCGGAGCCGCCCTCCCTGCATGTCCACGGAGCCGCCACGTTCCGGGCGTGATCGCACCGTGGTCTCTGTAACCAGGCAGAGAGGGCTCACTACGTCCTCTTCTCTCATGTCTTTTAGAAGACGTTTTACCAGGTGGGAAGCAGGGATTCGGGGGGGCTATTTCCTTCAAGGAGAAGCCCTGATGGGGGCTGCTGTGGCTCGGAGTCGGGGCAGAGGGGGACCTCAAAGTGCCGGCAGGGACTGTCACGTGGGAGTTCTCAGCGGAGCCCTCTTGGGTGATTTCCCCTTAATCTGGGTTCGTTCTAAGCTCAGGAACAAAACAGTGGGTGATTAGCCGAGGATTATTCTTATTAGCAATAATGGCCCTGACCTGAATTGGGAGGAGGAAAGTAAGTTCTAGAGAGTAACTGTCCTATTTCTGGATGACTTCACGGGGTTTGCTAGGACGTGTACATGGCCCCTGCCTCTCTGCCAGGACCCAGCCCCTGGCTGTGCTCCCAGTGGGCCGGTCACCACGTGCCACGGCCTCTGTGCTCGCCCAGAGGGGCCACCAGTGCCCCAGCCTCTGCATTCAGGCCCAGGGGGGACACCATGTGCCCCGGCCTCTGCACTCAGGCCCATGAGGGACACACCGGCTGTCCCCTGCCTCTGCAGGTGCAGGGCAGCACCACTCACCGGCTGCCTCGGGCCAGCTCTGGCTCTAGGACTGGCCACGGCCACGGCCTTGGGAGTTTGCTTCTCTCTCCAGGACTCTTGGGCCTTGTTGGCTGTGAGAACCTAGTGCTGGTGGGGAGGAGGTGGCAGACCCGAGATTGTCAACAAAGGTCTTCTTGCCCTGAACCCAAGGCCAACCCGGGCCAGCTTCCTGGACTTGCTGCCCAGCCCGGGCCGAGCGCTCTGCTCCCAGCTGCTGCTGATGCCCCGCCAGGCCCTCTGGCCTCCGCTCTTACCACACTTCCCTCCTTTACTCTTCCCACACACATCTCAGAGACACGCATGGGGGGGGGCACGCTGGAGGCGGGAGAAGCCCCACGGGAGGGAGGCCTGCTTCACTTTGGTCCACCCAGCACCTGCCAGAGCCATCTGTCCAGCCGACCCCTGCGGACCCACAAAAGTCCCAGAAGCCAGGCTCCATAGGACATACTTTGGGAGAAGCATGTCGTAAGAGGTGGACTCTGGGAAATCAGCTCCACGCAGTCCCAGATCAAACGTATGTGTGTTTCTCCTTATTCACGTTTTCAATTTATCTGATTCCCTCAAATAGCTGAGGATTGCTTGTGCTGCTGCTTTGCATACGCTACTTAAAAGTTTTAATCTTTGTGCTGGTGGCTGTGCCTCAAACAAGAAGGTGTACCGATTTCTTTCCCTCCAGACAGTGAGGAGAAGAGTCGAAGAAATGGTGCCTTGTTTAGCCTGTTTAGTACTTTTGGTGGTGATGCTGATGTTGGTGATGGTGATGGTGGTGATGATGCTGGTGGTGGTGATGGTGGTGGTGACAGTCATGACGGTGATGATGATGGTGACAGTGATAATCGTGGTGATGGTGATGGTGGTGATAATGGTGATGTTGGTGAGGATGCTGATGCTGGTGATGGTGATGGCAATGATGTTGTTACTGCTGATGATGGTGATGGTGATGATGATGGTGATGGTGGTAATCATGGTGGTAGTGATGGTGCTGATGGTGATGATGATGGTGATGATGGTGGTGTTTGTGATGCTGATGTTGGTGACGGTGGTGATGATGGTGGTGATGCTGATGTTGGTGATGGTGATGATGGTGGTGATGGTGGTGGTGATGATGGTGATGATGGTAAAGGTCTGTGAGAACCAAGTGGGCAGCGGACAATGTACTGGAGTTGTCACAGAGCAAGTTGGGTAAGAGTCAATTCTGGGTCCAGACCACTTGGGGGTAATTCCTGGGCCTACTATTTTCTTCCTTCTGATCTTGGGCAAGTTACTTAACTTCTCAGCCTCAGTTTCCCCACTGGTAAAAGAGAGCCACAGAGTACCTACCTCCAAAGCTCGGGTAGATTCTAACTGAGGCCGCGTGTGGGAAGCACGCACGTCTTGTCCACAGTAAGTGCTCAGGAAAGTTCTCATGAGTGAACCTGGCCTTGAGGCGGCTGGTTCTCTAACTCGCAATGATAGTGTCATTATCCAGAGACTCTGGGGGTAAGTCACGGGGTAAAGGAATAAATGAGGCAGGAGAGGAAAAAGGATTCACCAACTCTAGGATTTGCAGGTCAAGTGGTAACAATCAGCTGTTACGCCATAACCTCAAACACTGTAACTGTGCCTACTAAGAAAATGGCCATGGGGCTCAAGGAGAGGGTGGGGTTTGGAGAGACCCGACCTTTCAGCCTCCTGCTTGAGGAGGCCTCGCGGTTCACCTGCCAGCACCCAGAAAACTGAACTCCGTCTGTGCCCTCAGGAGGGTCAGGCCTGTCTTCATAACGCACGTGGTCCCGGTGACATCACACAATGCAATGGCTCCCTTCCAGAGCAAGAGGGAACAAGACTGTAGATGAAAGGCCTTCAAACGAAAGGGTCCTTTCCCTCCTAAATCTCCCCACAATTGGATTAAACCCAACCTGCTCTCTTGTTTGGCGCTGGCTTACTGGTTCTTATCCAGACCTCTTTTCTCCCAAGTTTTCGTGCTGGTTAAGTCCTGATAAATGAATGAGGTCCGATCAGAAATACGAACACGCGAGCAGGCTCTCCCGGCAGAGGCAGATAGCTCCGCGCAGGGAAGAAAATGATGGGACCTTCACCTCCTGGGGGGGCCTGTGGTCTAGGGACAGTCCCCGTCCGCCTCTCTACCTTCAGTTCACTTAATGCACACTGTGGGGGGGGGGGACCATCTTTTCTGTATTTTTATCCATCTCTGCGAGATTCAAGGGTCACTACTCATTTCAAGCCACACCAGTTATCCGTGAATCCAGCTCCCCGCCGGCGGCCGGCCCTTAGCCAGGCAGTAGTGGAGGCGCCTGGGGAGAGCCAGGCTTGGCGAGAGCACCCCGAGGCCCGAGGGAAAGCTGGTGGGGACAGAGCTGCCATCTCAGAGCCATGGGGACAGTGAGACCCTCCCCCTGGGGGAGATGCTGCTCAGACACCCGGGGGGGGGAGGTCATAATGGAAACAGGAAAGAAGCTGATGTGCTGACCGTGGTGCAAGCACAGGAGCGGTCCCGAGAGCGGGCGCCCCCCCAGCGACTTCTCCCCGCCCAGACTCCGTCTTTCTCAATCTTCTCGATCAGACACACTTCGCACCGAAGAAAGCTGGCCCGCTGTGTGGCTGTGCTGCGAAGTCTTTGGTGACTGAGCCGTGCTTTGGTGCAAAATTTGTTTAGCGGAGAAAATCATGCCTTATTTTTAAAGACCTTACATGAACTGGCAACCCAAGTGTGTTACATTCTTTTATTCTTTGCTGCCAAAGATTTCCGTGGACATCAGGGGTTTAGCAATTCAAGCGAGTGCAAAGCACAGACATGCGTGGTGAGGATCCGAACCAGCAATGATGGGATGGGCTTCGGGAGCAGAGAGCTCTGGCCACGAACCCTCTCCCGGCCACGGGTTAGGACACCACCGGGTAACCTCGCCCGATGTGGCTCTCAGTGCCCTCATCTAAAAGGGACAGTGGTCCCCACTGCATGAAAATTGTCAGGGGGATCGAAGCAAAGATGCTTATGACTTAGAGACTCGTGGAAGGGCGCTCAGGACAGGGCGACCACAACACCCTCCTCCTCTATGACCTGCACTGTCACCGTCAGTATCAAGTTCACCACTAGCGTCACCATCACGACCACTGTCATCACGTCACATTCGTCACTGCCTTCACTGTCATCACCGTCACCATCACTCCCACCACCGTCACCAGCACCGTCTGCATCAATCCTGTCACCTCCACCATCACCTCCATCACCGCCACCACTGCCTTTGTCAACATCGCCATCAGAGTCATCGCTGCCATCGTTACCATCACTGTCACCATCATCATCAGTGCCACCGCCATCATCACGGTACAAGGGGCTCACTTGCCCAAAAGGAGGGACAGAAAGAGACACAATAAGTATGTCGTTGACTCACACTGAAAAAACTAACAAAACCCAGAAACCGACGCACCCACGAGAGGTTGTGGGGGCAGCTCGGAGCCGCGGAAGGTTCTCAGGGCTCCAGGCTCCGCACTTCTCACGGATTCTAGACGGCGTGTCTGGAATCACAAGGGGTGGAGCGTGACCCCCCTCGGGTGAATTAGAGTCTTCTTTCCTGGGTACGTTGGGGCCAGCGTGTTTGCAGCGAGGGGAGTGCCAGGTGGGCCAGAGGGGGGATCCCCCGGGGCTCGGGGAGTGAGTTCAGCCCACTGGACTGGACGCCCGGCAGCTCTGTCTCCCTTCACTGGGGTCTCACCCAAGTCGCAGCGAGCCCGAGCGTTGTCCTTGGATCCGTCAGGAGGCCGTGTGGGTGGGGTCCAAGGCCACGGCTCGCCTGCTGACACCTGCCGGGGGGCCCGGGCACGTTTGCTCCCCTTGCTGGCCCTTCATTTCCCTGCCTGTAAAATGACAGTTCGGACCAAACAACCTCTAAAACACCTCTCCTGCCTCGAAAGCCTGTTTTAATGATGACACAAAATGCAAATTTGGGGCAAAAAGAAATTGATGCATCTTGGCGGCAAGGGCGTGTTTCTGAAGCAGAAAGTTTAAGACCTGCTTTATGTCTCCCCGTGTCCAAGTGACAGTGTAATCGGGAGTGACCTTCACTGGCTTTAACTCAGACGGCCCGGCCGTAAACCACCTGTGTCACGGAGGAAGACGCCACTCAGCCTCGGGGGGCTGGGGGGGGGAGCCGCAGGCCTTCTCCGGAGGCCAAGGGACCAAAACCTGTGGCGACTCTTGGCGCCTGCTGACGGGAGCTGGGCAGACACTGGCTTCGGAGTCAGGGCACGTCTGGGGGGATGGTGGTGCCCCGTGTGTCCCGAGTGTGTGCCGTGTCTCCTGCCGCACGGGGGGCAGGGCTGTGAAGGTGTCCACAGACCCGGTGCGTGGGGGGCTCAGGGCGCTGCGCCTCTGTGCCTGGACTCTGTGCCGGCGGCCCACGCGGGCCCCGCGGCTCTCCGTCTGACCTCCTAGCTCAGAACCCGCCACAGCGGTGGGTGCCACGGGGGAGCTCGGGACGAGGCCCGAGGGAGATGCAGCCGCGGCCTTAAAACGGGCGGGCCGAGCAAGGTGATGCTGGCGGCCGGCTCCCGGGGACGCTGCTGTTTCCTCCTGCGGATGGAAAAGCTGGGACATCCGGCTACGCTGGGCCCCTGGTGACACTCAGGGGGCCCAAGACTGTGCCCTCTCCATGGGGGCGCCTGCTGCCCTGAGCACCGTGGTCCCCACCACGCCCAGCTGTCTCACACCCACATGTGACCTCGCAACAGGAAGCCCGCAGCCACCCCGGGTCCCCCACCGCACCCACCCTGGGCCTCGGGTCTTATTCTGTTCAGGGGGCCAGCCCTGCAGGAGCTCGACAGGCAGGGCCGGTTTCCTGCGCGCACAGAACCACCCCCGTCCCAGCCCCGCTCCCTCTCACGTCTGGAGAAGCCGTGGGACCCCACCCCCATCCCCACACCGGTGCTCGCGGCGGTGACGGGTCCGCGCCTCAGACGGGGAGGCAGAGTGTCCGTGCGGGACGTCAGGACGGCGGGCCGTGGTGGCCTCGGCAGGTGCCTTTGGCCGCCTGCGCTGCACGCACCCCCCGGGCGCCGTCCCTGCCCTGCGTGGCCCGTGCGCTCCACCCGGTCCCCGGGGACAGCCCTTCGATCCTGCAGACGGCCCGGCTGTCAGGGCCTGGGTCTCCACTTCCTTTGTGCTGAGAGCCCATCGGAAGGGGGGGGGGGCGACACCCCGTGACCCTGCCCCCCTTCCACTCGCTCCGGTGGCCTCTTCTGACTCCATCCTGTCCGAGCCCTTCAGGACAGACACCCTCGGCTTCCTGGACTTGTTAGAACTGAGCCGCACAGGCAGGGGAGGAGGGGCACTCACCTCCTCCGTTCTGGACCTCAGGCCTTTGCGAAGGCAGCCTCCGGCGATGTTCCATTTCCCCAGCACGCTGCAGAGCTCAGCCTCAACCCAGACCTGCGTGTGTTTTACGTGGGTGCTGCCCAGCTCGCAGGGCAGGGACAGGTGACCCAGGGCACCCCCCGGAGCCAGGTCCCAGGAGCCCAGGACTCTGACCCCTACCTGTGACGGTTAATTGTGTGTGCCAACCTGCCTGGGCCACGGGGTGCCCAGAGTTTTGGTCCAACGTTCTTCTGGGTGTTTCTATGAGGGTGTTTCTGGGTGTGACTCTGCCACTTAAATCCATGGACTCTGGGCCCAGCAGACGGTCCTCCCCGAAGTGGGGAGCCTCCCCAAGCCAGCTGATTCCTGCTGGGACGGAGGGCCGGCCTGCCCCCGGGCCAGGCGGAGTCCCGTGTGTGTGCCGCCGGCTCTCCCGAGGCCCCAGCCCGCTCCTTACACCCTCCCGCCGTTTCTCTGGAGAAGCCGGAATAACGCACCGCGGTCTCTTCCCACCACGGCGGACCACACGTTGCGCAGCGGCCGGCTGCCGCCCGTGGCTCTGACGGTCTTATGGTCCAAGGTCACAGGGGGACGTAGCCTCTTGCTGTGTCCGGGGTCCGGCCGGGAGCAGACGGCGTCCTCAGTGCGGGAGGATGAGGCGGGGGTGTGGGTGGCGGCCGTTTCCACAAGCCTCGTGCCTGGAGGACTTCCCGGTGGCGTCCTCTGTGGGGGCCGTGGGGCCTGGGGGGGTGACACACCCTCCAGTGCTTCCTCAGAGACGTTTCCACTGACCAGCTCCTTCCCCGGGCCGTGCACGGAGGTGGCACCACTGAATGCCTTGGCGACGGCTGGGTCCCTCTGTCTCCCCAGCCCCAGCAACTGCAGGTGCGTCAGCGACACGCCCCCGCCCCCGTATCTGCACCCATCTTAGCCCCCTAAGAAAAACGCTGAAAATCTGAACACGGCAACAACTCTGCTCTGTAAAAGTGACGGTCTCCCCACGCTGCTGCCGCCATCAGAGGCCCCACACGCCCCAGGAGACAAGACGGTCATTGTGTGGAACGGACGACGAAGGTTTTATCACATGAGTGAGTGTGAGCGATTTCTCTAGGCATCAAGACGCTTTCTATGCCGCACTTGGGTAATGAGCACATAATTCACTAACACATTAGAGCGCCGACCTTAGACTCCGAAGGCACAGTCCCTGCAAATACGTAAATTATTAATGAGGTGATATCTAAAAATATAATCGCAAAGCCCCTCCTTCCTCCCTAAAGAAGGAAAACCGTCCAGTAACTACAGGAGCCCAAGGAGCGAGGAAGGGACCCCTGGGAGCTTCCTTTGTGGCATGAATGGATGCCACGGGCAGGGTCAGCTCCCTTCTCCTCCCCGTCTCTTCCCAGAGAGGCCAGAACTACGCCACCCTGGGACTCGGGAGGCCTGGGACCAACCTCTAATGATGAGGCACAAGGGAGAGTCTGCAGCAGTGAAGGGATCCCGGCGTACTTTTGCTTTCTTGATGATAAGCACGAAAAGATCGTTACTACGGTCACTTCCTGGCGTGGGCACGATGGCAGGAGCATCGGCAGCCCTCTTGTGACCACGAGGATCCAAAGCCAATCCCTAATGGGTGAAGTCAGGAGATACAGGGTTCAGGTCCTTGAGCGTTGCTGAACCCATGACCCGTCACCGACTCTCTTTGCTTCTCAGAACTTGGAATAAAGACCCAGTGCTCAGGCCGCTGTAGGCTGGGTGCTCGGCTCCTTGCAGGAAAAGCGGCCTCAGGGACGCAGACCATGGGGTGTTCTTGCCACGAGGCAGGGGGCTCCCAAAGGGAACGCAGGGGCTTGCCGGCCAGACACAGGGCCTGCTTCCGTGGTGGACAAGTGTCCCTGTGTATGGAGACCCCACGGGTCCCTCGGATTGGAAGAAGAGTAATGAGTGAGCAGGGGAGGAGGGGAAGGGACGCGTCTGCCTCCGTCTTGGGTGTGGGACTCCAGGCAGGTGCCTTGGGGCTGCAAGTCCGGACGCTGGGACCTGGGGCGCTGCGGGGAGCCCTCTGACTCCCCCGGTGGCTGCAAACAGGGCCTCTGGCCGACCCCACGGACTCCTGCTGCGCCTTCTCCTGCCCGCCCCCCCCCCCCAAGCGTGGCTGGTGCGGCTGCCGAGGGCGGGGCTCACAGACCCCTTCTCACCCCTCCCTCTCGGTGCACAGGTGCGCGCATGCCATCAGCTACTTCTTTGTGCAAGAAACCAGGAAGGGTTACAAGCAAGTGGATGGAGGGAGGTGTCCACGTTTGTTTTGTACGACTTTATAGAAAACTGGAGGACCTTCTAAGTGTGTCCTTGTGCCCTGCTTGATGCACAGGGTGGATGAGGGTGAGGTGAGCGAGGGCCTGGCTTTGCCTTTCCTTTCTTCTCTTTTCTTTTTTTCTTTTCTTTACTTTCCTTTTCCTATTTTGTTTTCCTGTATTTAAAAAAACCTAAGAAATGCTGTCTATTTTTAGGAAAACACCCCCTTTGCTGATAGCCCTGTCCGAGGGTGCCTCCCCCCAAGGAGGGGCACCGTGTGACACCCAGAGGCTGCCCACGACCCTCCTGCTTCCGCTCGTACGTCAGGGGCCCGTGGCTTCAGGCAGATGCTCAGAGATTCAAGTGCAGTCGTGTTCAGGGCATTTGAATCTGGTTCCGGCAAATCTAAGGCACAGAGGTCAGGAGTCAGGAAGTCTGTCTCCAGCCCGTCATTAAGTGTGGTCCAAGCGGTCCCAGGCGGGACGGGCCCCCTCTGTCCCCTAAGCTCAGCCTGGCCTATGCCGGGCAGTGTCCGGCCACCTTTATGTCGTGACCTCGGCTGTCCCTTCCGACCCCTGTGGGTGCCGAGGCCGGTGTCCCCTGCCCTCCATGCTGCCCCTGTGAGGACAGCACACTCTGTGCGGTGGCCCCATCCGCGTGAGGGGAGAATGAGGATTAATGCGCATAGGCGATTGCAGGCGCGCGGCCACTGAGGAACCCGGGGCCACGCCAGCCTGGCCAGATTCTGAATGTGGGCACTTTGAGGTGGGGTGGCAGCCCCGACAGGCTGGGGCTCCACCGTGGCTAAGGCCACCTTCCTTCACGTTGTCAGCCTGGCCCGGGGACCCTGGGCTTTGGACCAAGGCACCATGGCTGGGGGGTAAATGCCCAACAACAGTTGGCGTTACCATCCCCTGGGGTGACCAAGGGGACAGCAGTAGGAGGGACAGTGGTCCTCGGAGTAACATGGTGGGTTCGGTAAGAAGAAAGGAGAGAGGTGACCCCCGATTCCAGGAGTCTGTGCCTGAGGAGTCTGACCCAAGGCCTTTAAAGCAACCTAGCTCAAGGTCACAGAGTGAAATCCATCCCACGGACCCTCTGCCACCTCCCCCCGCCGTCTACCCTGGCTCATCGGGTCCCCGAGAACTGGCTTGCCGCCCAAGAACCGCTAAACAGCCGAGCCCCGGCCCCTCCCAATGAATATGCATTTCATCCGTACCACTACCAGCGCCTTTAGAAGCGATTTCCCCCCTCACAGCGCATGGAGCGGGGGGAGGGCTGGCAGTTACGCGTGTGCGCAGCGGTGCCAGCCCGGCGGGGGGCACAGAGCCGTCCTATACATGACACCACTCAGCAGCTCAGGGGAGCAAACCCCACAAGGATGTCAGAAGTGATGCACACAAGTCCTGGGTGGCGGCAAAGCGCGCAGGCGTGTGCGCAGGGGCACACCAGCGCGTGGGGTGGCCATCGTAAAGTGGGCGTGGGGCCCCAGCTCAGCCGCCTTCGTAAACACGGATGATCATCGTGATGATGTATCGGGAGCAGACGTGATAAATCAGAGTTAAGGGGCCTGCAGAATACAAATGCATCTGGAATTTTCCTCGGGAGAAACGAATGCTGTGTTGTAAGTGAATCTGAAACCCATCTGTGGATGCAAATGGCGCCCTGCTCCTACTTGGACTCTGGGTCCCGCTCTCCTGCAAGGGGACAGTTTCCAGACAAACCCCGTTCCTGTGGCCCAGTGGTTGCCCCTGACGCTTCTTCATGTCTGCTTATCTTAGTCCCTTCCGGCCCGGCCACGAAGCTCCCAAGGCAGGTCTCCTCGGAGATGGAGGATAAGGCATTGGATCCAAAGTCCCTGGACCTTGGGGGAGGGGCTGAGAGGAGAGGGGAGAGCCCGGGACCGCTGGCATCACGCACAGCCACGGGGTTCCTGCCGCGATGCCAATCTCGGGAAGACCCAGTGGCCCCCGACAGCTCTGTGTCGCTCTGTAAGCAGCCCCCCCCAGGCCAGGGACACGAGTGAGCCAGCAGAAGTTTACAGCACCCACTGCAAATGTGTGTCATTAATTAGGGAGACACGTTAATTTCGTTCGGGGGGGCTGGGCACCTGCGGATTCCAGGTCCCCAAGAGACACCCCCAGATCCACACAGACCTGCGCGCAACTCCTCAGAGCTGGTAATTCAGATCTGGGGCCCTTTGGGGTGGTCCTCACAGACTAACGCCGCGAGATGGGGGGCTCTGGGGAAGGGCGGGGGCTCCGGCCCCGGGGAAGGGCAGGCTACTTGGCTCTGGCCCGAGCCTGGAGTCAGGCAAGCGCCCTTCACCGCCCATGTGCGGTTGGAAGGTGTCTGTAAATTATATAAAAGTATACAGTCGTTAAACCTCAATAGTTTAAGGCTGCGGGCCAAAGTCTGCGGGGTGCTGAAGGTCACGCATCCTGGCTGGGAGCTCAGGGGAGCTCTTCTGCGGCTCAGGAGCAATCGCTGGCTCCCTGCGGCCGACCGGGAGGTGGGGGCACCCTCGGCTGTGTCTCCCCTTACCAGCGTGACTTGCAGGTCAAGCCCTCGCTCTGGGTGGAGAATGGACTGTCCAGCCAGCGGCTCTGCCTGCGGCCACGGGTGGGGCCTGACGAACTCCGTCACTACCCGGCACAGGAGACAGTGAGAGAGGAAGTGACCGGCTGGGCACTGAGTGCTGGCGACAAGCAGGTAGGGGACGGGGACATGGCCAGAGGAGCCCGCTGAGGCAGGCAGGGGCTGGGGAGGCTTCCGGATGCGGCTCAGCCCCACTGGCAGCACCAGCAAAAGGTTCAGTGAAGAGGGCAGAGGGAGGGGCCGCTGATGCAGCTGGAGGCGCAGGCAGAGGCCTGGGGGCGTGGAGGCGGGGCTGGGGGCATGAGGCGGGGCCTGGGGGTGTGAGGCGGGGCCTGGGGGCATGGAGGTGGGGCCTGGGAGCATGGAGGCGGGGACTGGGGGCGTGAGGCGGGGCCTGGGGGCCTGCTCGTGTATCTGCCCAGGACTTAGGCCTATTCTGGAGGAGGTGGGCTGACAGGGTCCTGTCCCTTAGAGCACTGTCCCCAGAGGACAGGCCATCCCGAGGGGGCTCATTACAGACCTGGTGTCTGCATCACCCACATCTCCCCTAGAACCCCTGGCACAGAGCCTTTTGTTGAGTAACACCTGCTGCCGCGCGGGGCCGCCCACCAGGCCTGGGGTCCCAGCCTTTCTCTCTCGAGAACTCACATGAATGGGAAATTCGGGGCTCAGAGTCACCATTCAGGCTGCCTGGTCCCCCGCCACCAGTCTTGTGACCTCTCTGGGCCGCTTCCTCCCTCCCTGGAAGCCGGGGAACGACCCTCCTGATGGTAGAGGCTTCTCCGAGGAGCGGAGGGCGTGGCTGAGGACGCACGCTTGGCGCAGGCCCAGAGCCTTCGGTTTTTGTTTCCATACTGCTTCCAAGGCTCTCCTCCTTCAAGAAGCCCACCCTGCTTGATGTGTCCACACCGAGTTCTCCCCTCTCCAACCACGCAGGCTCCCACCCGGTTCTCTCCTCATCCCCACTGGGCCACTGGCTCCCAGGGGCACAGATACGCCTCTCCTTTTCTAAGGGTCTCCCAGGGCCTGGCAGGGGAGGAGGCCGCCGGGGGTCCGGGTGTCGACAGATTCCGCAGAAGCCTGGAAGGTGGCCGGTGAAGAATCGCCGAGGGAACCCAGCAGACCTCAAACACAACGCGTTTTAACGGAAGGCGGATGCGCCGCCGATGCGGGCCAGGCTTTTCTTCGAGCCCGAGCCGCGGTGTGGCCATTCTCTGGCTCCTTTCTGGGACAGGCCGCTGCTAGGACGGTGAAGTCAATCTGGTAGCAGGTGCACGCGGCAGAAACGGGGTCGGAGCAAGCCCACGTGGCTGCTAAGCAGGGGGGCGGAGGGGGCCGAGCCGGGCGTCTGCCCACAGAGGCCACCCCCGTGTCCCCCGGGGGACGACCGGCACCTGCTGCGCCACCAGTGACCACGTGCCGTCTGTTAGGACTTCTGTCCCGTGGGCAAGCTGGCGTGACCACAGTCCTGCCTGCGGGTCTCCCAGGCCCCGTCGGCGCTCGCCCTCATCCCCACCCGCCTGGGGACGGTCGGCGGGCTTTCACCAACCGCTCCCCGGGTCCCTGCACTCGACGGACACTCAGACGGGCGGCTGCTCGTGTAATCAGTGTACGTCTCCGGCTGGCAAACCCGCAGCCTCGATGATTACAAACGCTAACATCTCGTAAGATAAGAGAAAATAAATTAAGTGTTTAAAGAAGTGGAAAATAGAATTTTCCATGCTTTTTCCCTAAGAATCTCGGCTGAACTCTGCCACCAGAATCGTTCCTTTTGCATTTAGAAGAATCAGGGAGCAGCTGAGAAAGCAGTTCGTGTGGAAGCAGGCACGGCGTGAAGTGGGGTTCTGGGCTGGGGAAGGTGGCCGCCCCCCAAAACCCTCCCTCCCTTCGTTCCCTCTCGCCGGAGGCCGCTGCGGGGAGAGGCTTCCAGTTCACGGCCCAGGAACCCGAGGGCCCTCCCGCGGGACGTTTGCTCCAGAGCAAAGCCGGCACGTGAGCACCTTGGGGGCCCCGCATAAGGGAGCCGCCTTCCAACGCCCCAGTTTGCTCCCCGGATGCAAGAGCGTGTGTTTAGGGGAGTTTCAGCTCCTCTGCGCCAAGGCCAAGGGAAATTGCTTCCTTAAGCCTTCTTTTGTAAACGGAGAGAAGTGGATGGTTAATAAATAAATAAATCTGAAGCACCGGGGACAGCCAAGGACAGATAACCCAGCTCCCGGCCCCAAACCTCAGCGGCCCTGAGCCTTTCATTCTTGGCTGGGGTGCATTTTGCATTTGATAATCTAGGATTAACGGTTTCTAAGATTCCACATCAGAAAACCAGCATTCCTGGGGTTTACTTCCATTCTAGCTAGGACGCCCCGGCTGTGGCCGCTGGGGGCCTGAGAACATAATCCCTACGCCTCTGTGAGGTTCCCCGGTGCCCCTCCCTTGACTGGAAAGGGGGATTACAGTCAAGTGGGTTTCCGCTTTGGGGGGTCTGCGGGGGTCTTCAGGGCTCCTGAGGGCCAAGGAGTTTACTGGCAGACAGGTTAGCCCTCCAGAGGTCCAAGTGCGAGGCCGTGCCTCCTGCTGTGTCTGGGAGACTTCCTGGACAAATGTGGTCAAGGTCAAGGCCGGGCAGGGAGCTCATACTGTCTGGAAAACAGCGAAGGGTCACCCTCCCAGCCCGTGAGTATGGAAGTTGCTGGAACACCCAAGCCATGACAGGGTGGGACAAACACTGCGGGGTCACAGAGCACAGGGCGCAGGACGGCGGCCCCAAGTGTCACGGCCCTGTGGCCTTTCCTGGGCACACGTGGCAGGCCTGGCATCATGGCCCTGGGCTAGGACTTCGTGGGTCGCAGGGCACGGCCCCTCCTGGCCGGGTCCTCCTCCCCACGCTGTGTGCTCTAGCCATCCCGGGGACTCACGCACACGCGGGGTGCAGAGTTTCCCAGCATCCCCTTCAGTACTTTCTGAGGCCCTGGCTGCTGCAAAACCAGGCAGGGAACCCTCAGCTTACGGACCGGAAGACACTCAGTTGCAGAAGCTTCCTCCCCACGCCCACACGTGCGCCTGGTCGGGCGCCAGAAGGCCCTGCTCACCGAGCAGCAGAGGAGCCGTGGCCCGCTGCGCGGGGGGAGGCTGGGGACCCCTGCCTGGGGGCGGAAGGGAGCCCTGACCTTCAGGGGGCCGGTGGGCGGCCTGATGCGGGGAAATGACCGCGTTACCACTGTCCCAGCGACCCCGGCTCCAGGAGCGGGAACGTGCCCCCCCCCAGTGCTCGCTCGCCAGCAGGGGCCTGGCGCTGGGGACGCGGAGGCTGATTCCCAAACACTCGGCGCCCTGACGTGGAGGCGACCTCTGCGCCGAGACGGGAAGGGCCAGGAACCCGTGAAGGTGCCAACTACAAGCACCCCGGCGTCCTGGATGTGCATTTGCTGGGCCGTCTTCTCGTGGGGCTCGCTCTCCTGTCACGCCAGAGCAGGCTGATTGGGCCTGGAAACCGCTCAGGACCGGCGCTCCGCCTTCGGTCTCTTGCACAAGTGAGTTTTCTGCATGTTAATCTGGGAGCCTCCGGGGTGAGAGGCGAGGCGTGCACCAGCTTGGCGGCCATGAGGACGCGGCTTCCAGGGAGGACCAGCCAGCCTCGCCCCCTGGGCTGGGCTGCAGGGACGGTTCGGGTCCAATCCTGCTCCTACCTCCCAGCTGTGTGACCTCAGGCAAGTCACTTACAGTCTCTGTGCCTCACTTTGCTCGTCTATAAAATGGACGCAAAGAGCACGGAGAAGAGGAGATGGCTCCTGGGATGCTCTCCTGGGGTGTCAGTTGTCACATGAGGGGGGCTGCATCAGCCCCGACTCTGGTGAGGAAGTGGATTCCGGGAGGACCGGGCATGTGGGGCAGTCACCAGCTGGGGGCCCGGTCTGAAACCACAGCTCAGTTCCCAGGGGTGGGCTCTTCTCGGCCGTGTGGCCCTGGGCCCGGCGCCAGGGCGTGGGGTCTGGAGCCCTGAGGGGCACAGCTGCTCCCATCATCCAGCGCTGTGCACAGACTCTAGCCCCTTCGGAGCCCAATTCCCACTCGGGCTCCTGTAGGATCCTGAGCCGTGCTCTGCGTGTCAGAGCGTGGACGGACCAAACATCCCCCCGCGCCCAGGCTGGCTTGGGCCCCGGGGGCAGCAGGCGACTCCCAGCCATGCCCGTGTGCAGGTGCGGCAGGGCTGTGACGGCGGGTCGGAGGCCCCCGTCATCTGCCGTACAGGAGAGGGCAGTCAGCCGGGCTGTGGGGTCCCCAGGCTGCCGGGGGGGCTCCCTGGGGCGGAGGGCATCACACCACCGTCCGGGTGGAGGGAACCAAACACCGGAGGGCTGGCAGCATGCCAGGCACGCCCTCTCGCCAGGCTGGGGGTCCCGCTGGAGCCTGGGCTGCCTGCCCTGCCTGGTGAGGGTGCTGGCTCTCGACGCTGTGCTCACGCTAGGCCTTTGGAAGCAGACAGGCCTGGGTTTGAGGCTGCTGCCTTCTGGCTGTGTGACCTCGGGCAAGCGGCTTAGCCTCTCTGAGCCTCCATTTCCTCATCTGTGAAACCGGAGGATCACAGGGTCTGTGTAGAGACGCTCACTCTGCCCAACCTCCCAGGCTGGGGTGTCAAGGTCAGAGGTGGGGCCCAGCTCGTGCCCCTGGGACGCCCGGCTAAGGGCGCTATCATCACCAACAAAACCCCCTGGCTGAGTGAGGAACGTGGACCCTGAGGGCACCTGCCGGGTGGCCGGGGAAGGATCCCGGCTCATTAGTGGATCTGCGGGCGCGAGGCGGGGGGCTCTGAAGTGCTGCAGGGACCCGGAGACCTGGAGCCGCGTTTTAAACATCCCCTCGCAATGCTGTTTACTCTGTTAATGTTCAAAACTGACGGGGTTTGCCAAGGACGTTAGGGATTCTGTTTGAAATCTGCGGCAGGAATAATTCACTGCCTTGCGCTCTGGGAAGGCGGGCGGCGGCACGCGGCTCTCCGGCTCTGCGGCGACTTCTACCCCCGGGCCCGGCCCTGGCGCTGCGGATCGGCGTCCTGACTCCGGGTCGGGGCCTCTCGGAGCCGGCCCGCCCGGTCACTCACCGGGTTCTGCTTGTTACCTGGCAGCTGGAATTCCTCCTGACCTATTTCTGTGACTGCAGCCAACCTGCTCCGAGGGGCCCCTGTCCACCGCCGCCGCCCGGGGAGCAGAGCCGCTGCTTGGAGATGAATCAGTGCCCGAGACACTGGGCAGCACGCCGGTCGGGGCGGAGGCTGCGTGCCTGTGGCACAACCGCGGGTCCGGGAAGGTGCTCACCTCCAAGTCCTAAGCGCCTGGCCCCTCCCTGAGCTGTTTTGTACGTGAACTCGCTTAGAATCTGCTGGTTGGTGACCGAACTGTGCACCGAGAGGGGGCAATGCTGTCGTCAAACTTGCAGGCTATGTTTGGGATGGTTTGACTTAAAATCTAGGCCGCGTGGGGCCGGGCAAGTTCTCTCCTGGGGTAGAGGACGGGGGAGGGGCAGCTGGTGTCCCGCCCAGAGCGGCTCCCCTGGGCAGTGACCCCCCCTCCTTCCAGAGCTGCCCATGGCCAGCAAGAGCCCCGGGACGCGAGAAGCCAGGGCCCCCCCACGCCAGCGACTGTGGGGGGCACGAAGGCCGGGCCACGGCTCAGCCCCCAGCTCCGGGGACGAGCTGAGAGACCCGGTGTGCCCTTGGCTCCTTCTCTGTCCTGTGCCGCCCCCTCCTCCTCCGCCCTGTCACAGGCACCGAAGTCCTGGTCGGAGACCCCCCGACAACACAAAGGTGGGGTGGGTGCCTCGGGTCGAGAGCCCTCAGGCCACGTGGCTGCAGGGGAGCGGACGTGACCGTGGGCACCAGCAAGGCCGGCGAGCGCGGCCGCCAGAGACCCCGGACCCCTCGGGCTTCGCAGCGTCCGTCCCTCAGCCGGTCCTTCTGTTCCGGGTCATGCCGATGGCAAGCTCCCTTGCCCCACGTGCCCCGCGCGCAAAGGCCCGCGAGCGACTCACTGGTGTTCCCTCGCTTCCCGTCGTCACAAGTTCGATCCTTCTTGCAGGAGGGTAAGGGTCCCGGCTCCGCTGCGGAGCGCGTCCTGCGAGCCGAGCCCGGTGCTTGGCCCACCGCCGGGGCTGGAGGCGGCCCGAGTGCCGGCGTCGGATCCGGTGTCTCGGGGAAAACTCGTTTCTTGAGCCCCCGCGGCTTCTCACTCCCCCTGGATCACGTCCACAGCAGAGCGCGCTTTCTCCTCCCCAGGAGTTTGGGGATGTTTGTGTTGGTTAGAAATGTGACTTCTGCTGCGTTCTTTCCAGAACAGCGTGCCTGGCGGGCGGCACCGAGGCAGCTGCTGAGGCAGCTGTCGGCACACCCCACTCCTGCAGGGGTGAGGCGCGGAGCTCACAGACGGGCTCCCTTCTTGAGCCCGCTACAGATGCGGCTGGATTTGCAGAGCAGGGCGGTGTGCGGATCGCCCAGAAACTGCAGGGGCCGCCCCCTGGCCCCGTCTCCAGCCCGGGGAAGCCCGGGGAGGGTAGCGGCTCTGCGGAGAAGCTCCGAGCCCCCGAGGGCCACCCGGGCACCTGGGGGTCAGGACCTTCTCAGGGATGGTGGCGCCCCCCCGCGGTTCTGCCCTGGCTGCTGAGAGCCGATTCTTTCAGCGACGCTTATGGGTTTTGAGGTTGGTCTTGGCTTGTCGGGGGGCTGGTGGGGCGCTTGGTGGAGGGAAGGAGAGGGGGGCCAGAGAACCAGGCTGGGCGCCCCCAGACTCTCATCTCGGGGTGGGTGCGGCTCGCTCTTTGGGATTCCTGATAAATCCCACACGGAGTGGACGGAGGGTTCAAACAATGAGCAATGCGGCCTCTTTTGGGGGAAACGAGATACAAATTATGTACTAAATGTCTGTCTGATCACAGCCTCGATTAGCAGGATCGCGGTGTTGTCATTTCATCTCTTTCATTTAAAAAGTAGGTTTAGAGTAAAAGAAAGATCATCCGTCACTGAGTCACTGTAGATTGGAGTTATGGTGAAATACCTTCTAGATAAACTTGCAAGTTATAGAGAAAGCCTCAGGTCTGGCTCAGTATTCCCTATTTAAAAGACACACTTTTTTTTTTTTTTAAATAAAGGGTTTTGGGTTTTATTTTGGGGCCAGCTAGCTTTGCCTGGCAATTCTTTTTTTACTGTGCTAAAAAACACATAGCGTTAAATTTACCATCGTAACCATTTTTACGAGTACAGTTCAGCGGTGGGTACATTTACATTTTGTGCAGAACAGCCCAGAGCTTTCTCACCCTGCAAAGCCGATCACTAGTGAGCCCACCCCTCCCCCACCCCCGGCCGGGTGGGCCTCGCTGGAGGGGCTGCCTGGGCTGCGGGCGGGGACCGTACACACACGCGCGGCTGGCAGCGATGGCAGGCAGGACGCAGCCCAGTCCCGGCGGCAGGTGGCGGTGAGATTCCCGGACACTCGAGCCCCCTCCCCATTTCCCTGCTCTGCCCCTTTCTTGGGGCCAGGGGCGTGTCGCTTGGCCAGCGGGGATCAGCGTGACCGCCTAGCCCTCCCTCCTGCGTCTCTGTGCACGAGCAGTGAACCCCAGCATCACGGGTGTCTGTCCTCCAGGGCGACTGGGGCAGTGGACAGAGCGACCTTTCCAAAGGAGACCCGGGTCACGTCCCCGCTGACCCAACCTCCAGCAGCCCCGGCAGACCCGGAACAGCGTCCCCTCGCCCCATGGAGGCCCCTGCGGCGCTCCGGCCCTGACTGGGGTGCCCACCACCACCACCTGGCTGCCCTCGCCCTCCGGACGCCTGCCCCATCTTAGACTGTGACGTGGGGGGGTGTCCCCGCTTCTCCCCGGGCCCCCCAGCCGTCCCCCAGGTCACAGAGCTCGAGCGCGGCTTTGGTTTCCTCACCCGTCACCTCCGACGGGATCGGAGACGCCCCGCACGCGGCCTCCCCCAGGTGCAAATGCTAATTAGGCCGGGTGTCCCGGACGCGCGGGCATGATCACACTTCGTCACCGGCGTGCCGGCACCGCCATGGGTCAACAGGGTGTCACTTGTTCTCGGTTCCCCCGAGCTGGGGGTCGGTGAGTCTTCTTCCCGGGTGTCCCCCGCACGCCGCGGCAGCGTTCAAGAGCGAGGATTACTCTGATCTGAGTTGCACCGAGGCGTCCCAGCCTGCTCAGCCAGCCGCCTCCCCAGAAACAGGGGGCTGGTTCGGGGGGCACGTGGCTCCTAGAAACTTCTGCACAGTGACCGGAGGGGGCCACCCCCCCCTCCCCGGGGGAAGGCGTGCGGCACGGATCAGGTCTCCAGCCCCCGGGACCACTCACCACATCGCGGCCATGGCGGGCATTCTCCAGTCTGTGACAGGTGCCTCCTTGCTGGGACCTGAGACCGTTTTCGGGGGCAGACGGATACAGATTTACTTTAAACAACAATATCGATCCTGCTGCCATTCCGGAGAGTTCTGTTCTCTGTACGTTTAGTCACTGGGCTTTTTTTATTTTTCTTTCTTTTTATTGAACAAAGGTTCCATGAAATGTGCTTGACTTCACGGACACCGTCAGGGGAACGGGGGCACGTGTGGTGTCCAAGCGGAGGCAGCGAGGACGAAGGCGGGCACAGAGGACGCGCCCCGGCGGCCTGACCCCGTCAGCGTGCGGACAGGAGGCGGCAGCGGCGGCTCACACGGACGGGAGGCCTAAAGCCTCAGGAGGAACAGGTGACGGCTGTGGAGGCAGCTGGGAGGGGCTGGATCGCTCTGGTTCAGGTCACATCAGGGATGAATTCTGCATACACTTCCCTTCGTGTTCCGAGACGCGGTGAGATCGAGGCGGGCACAGCCGGGGCGGGAGAGAAGCCCTACAGATCGTTAAGGTCCAGCGTTGGCCCTTAACGTGTCCATAGCCTCAAAATGAGGTCTAAATGGAGGCTTTTTTTCCCCTGACGACAGGGTGTGGTGGTTATAAATGTGTCTGCACGGAGCCTCAGCTCTGTTTTTTTGGCGGCTGGCACTCCTACATTTGAAACAAGTCCCAAAACACAGATGATGTGTCCGTTAGGTTCCATATCAAAGTCCAGAGTCTGGAAGCGCAGGGTCCTGGGGACCGGCGGAGACCGTGTGCTCAGACCCGGGGCGTCGTGGGGCGAGGACCTCGCAGCCGCGTCCCCCGGATCCCCGGCGTTGGCGGCTGTCTCCTTGCCCGGACACAAGCTCCCGACCAAGCTGCAGACCTGGCGCTCGGCCGGGTGAGATCCGTGTGCGCTCACCCGGCTGGGAGGGGGCCTGCTGGCCTTCTGGCCACGTCCACGCTGGAGGCACGTCCAGGCCAGGCTCGCCTCCTTGGGGACAGGCTTGCCCCAGGCGGTCGGTGCCTGGCCCAGCCCGCCCAGCCGGGGTCTGGAGTGCACGGGGCCTGCACCCTGGCCGTGCCCACGAGCCCACCGCTGGGTGGGTGTTACCTAACATGACGATGACGCTGCCGGCGGGGAGCTGTCTGGCTTTGCCGAGCTGCCGGAGACGTGCAGGGAGGGCTCCCTGTCACCTCCCTTCCTGCAGTTCCCGATCCCGGCGGTATGTGGCCCCCTCCGGACGCCAGGCCTCTCCCCAGTGGTCTGCTCCAGTGCCCCGCTGGAGCCCGGAGAGCCCTCAGTAACTTCTCGGCTTGAACTCCAGCGTCTGTTTATTTTCCCGAATGATACAATGTGGCCGCTTCGCACAGATGATCCCAGCGTGCAGGACCTGCCCACAGCTGCCACCCCTCTCCCCGCAGACAGCGGACAGGGGACCGCCGACTCCCCGAGGGGAGGATGGAGAGCAGACTGGGGAGGGGGAGTTCTGGATCCAGTGAATTTAGCTCCAATAGCCTCATACGCCGACGCCTGTTATCAGATGCTCCGGAGTGTCCACAGCCCAGACCAAGTCCACCCGGGACCCGGTTGGGCCCCCAGCCACAGCCACTCTCTCGTCCAGCGTCGCTGTCACAGCCCCAGGGCTCGCCCCGCAAGCCACCCGGCAGCCCTGCCGGCCGGTCCCACAAGCACCCCTGAGCCCCTCCTGGGCTGCGAGGTCCGCCCCGGGCGCGCGGCGGGCTGTTTCCACGGCCCCGGGAGCTCATACCGGGACGAACAAGATGTTCTCAAAAGCATCTACTGTGGCAGTTTCTTAGCAACCCGTTATTAGAGGGCTTCTGGGTAGTTAAAAAAAGATCTCCCTCTCCTGAAAGTGGGGCTGTGGTTCAGAGAAGCCGGAATCCTCTCGGCGCCGGGCGTTGGGTTCACCGGGACCAGGAGGGTCTCGGCGGGTCCTCGGCCAGCGTGGCTGCCGCTCTGCCCGGCCGGCCGGGCCTCGTGGGGCACACGGACTCCCAGGGCGCGGGGCGCACACCGGGGACGGCACACGCGCGTCCCGACGAGGCCCCTCCCGGCAGCCGCGGGCCCAAGGCTTCCTCCTGCGTTTCCACACCTCTCGCCCCAGAAACGAACCGCTCTCTGGCGCAAAACGTGAGGGGTGTTTTCCCCAGCAACCCCCAAGTCTGGCTTATGTCCCAGGGCTGCCACGGCGTCGGAGCCCACACGGGGGCGCCCGCGGCCCTGGTGGTGCTGGGCGTGGGTGAGTGCACGTGTGTGTCTGTCTGGGGCGGGAGTCTGGAATTTTCCTCGGACTCTCGCCTCCTGCAGCCCCGCGCCACAGCAGAGCGCCCTCTGGGCCTGCGGCGCCCCGACCTCAGGGCTGCGTCCTCCTCCTGCGTTTCTAAACCTGCGGGGGCTGGAGCCGGGCTGGCACCGGGCATGACTCGGCGGCGGACACCTCTGTCCTCATCTCCGGAAGGGGATGGGGAGGCACCCCTGCTGGGGTCTTTGGGAGAACAGAGGGGCCCCACATCACGCTGGTCCCAGCGTCCCGGACCCCGCGCCCGCCTGTCCCTTCAGGGGAACCACAGGCAGAGAACGCGGGGACAGGCTCCGGGAGCACCGCCCGGCCGATTTTCTTACTGAACCAGATGGAGCCGCAGCCCCTCTGGCCACTTCCTAGAGACATATTGTCCAAGATGTCCAGGCTCTCTTCTCCCACAGGAGAAATGAGACAAAACAGGGCTCAGCGGTTCCACGTGGGCGCCTGCTGGTCCCCCGGGCGTCTCCTCATCCCGCCCGGGGTGGGTCCTGGTGCCTCTCGGAAGGGCTGGCCGCTGGGCACCTGCTCGTTGGCACTCAGCCTTCAGGGCCTGACCCCTGACTGGGGCGGGTGCGGAGCTTGCCCGGCATCTACGCCTTAATACAGGGATCACTCAGCTCCGCGGGCACCGGGGGCCCTGCTCCCCAGGCTGCGCACCCCCATCGCCCAGGAACACAGAGGTCTTCGGAGCCCTGCGTCCGGACCCGGCGTGAAGACCGCATTCCTGTTTCTGACTATACAGCAGCGCTGAGGAGCCCAGGACCCGTGGGGAGCTGCCCCTCCACCGCTCCTCTCTGCAGGGAGGGACCGAGCTCATGGTGGTCCTGTGACCCAGGGCTGGCCAGTCAGAGCCTTACGTCTTACAGCGCGGCCTGGGCGGCTGTGAGCATCTCTGGAGCCTCTGTGGGAATTCCGAGGACAGGACCTTTCTCTACAGGACTGGGGTGCGGTGCGGGCTCCGTGCCGCTCAGGGCCTGGCGGCAGGGGATTCGGCTGAGAAGGGCTAACGCCCAGACGACAGTCTACAGGCTGAGGGGCAAGCGGCCCGGAGCCCGGTACAACCTCAGGGGAGGGTCTGGAGCCGGTATAATCTCAGGGGACCCTTGATTTGACGGAGCGGTTGTCAGCTCCTGGCCTCTGTCAAACGAGACAGGGTCAGCAGGGCTACCTGCCCTTGGCTGTGGGCTTCGCAGTGAAGCGCGGACAGCGGTCGGTGATGAGCAGAGCTCGGTCAGAGGCGGCAGCTGCAGCGCTGTGCACGTCCCGCCCTGGGAGACTGCGGCCGGCACCCCACGTCGCAGGCGCCTTGCCTGCCCGTCCGGCCCGAGCCTGTCTCTCCGAGGGGGAGGAGGCAGGCCGTCCAGGCCCCCGGTGTCCAGCTTGCCGGCGTCCACAAACACCCACCCCCTGGACCAAGGGGCTGGAATGAAGAATGAAGTGCTTCCGTGTGTGTGGTGCATCCGGTCTGACTTCCAGATGGTTCTGTCGGCACCGCCACACAGCGTTTTCTGACGAGTCACCTTCTTCCTGGGGAACCCACGGCCTCCAGAGGGACTCGGCACAGGGGACACTGGGAGCCTGGAGCCCTGTGACCTGTGGCCGTGAAACAGCCCCGAGGTACCAGAGAAGGAGCCGTGGGGTCCGGACGGGAGGAGGGACCCGGGAGTCCAGCGGAGGCCGAGGCCGGGGAGGGCCTCACCCCAGAGCGGGCAGCGGAGCCGAGTGAGAGGCGGGAGCCCCTCAAGTGGAGGTGGAGGCTGGGAAGGTGCGGGAGGCGCCGACCCCGATGCGCCGCTGCCCAGCCCGGGCTCTGGGCCGGCGGGGGGTCCTGGCTGCCGGCCGGGGCAGCGCTGCGTGAGCGCAGATCACAGCGGACACTTAGGGGCTGTGTGTCCTGGGGCGTGCCAAGGGATAGAGGGCGCTTTGCGGGGCTGCCCTGCGAGCACTGGCCAGGAACCAGCTGCTGGCGGAGGCGGGGGGGGGGGAGCGACACACGCACTGTGACCCCCAAGGGCTCCGGCCCCTCCGGCCTCCCAGGTGGGCTGACGCCTCCAGGGGACGACGGCGGAGCCCCGGTGTCACCCGCATTCCTTCTGCACAGCCGCGAGTGGGCGCACACCGTCCGGCTGGAAGCGAGGGGGCTCCCGCCTGACCTTCCAGGTCAGAGGCCGGGGCTCTGCACGGCCGGCACCACGTCATTCTTGTCCCGTCCCCGGTGTTTTGTTTTCATGAGGTCACAGCTCCCCAGAAGCCAGAACCTGCTGGACCTGAGACCTGGGCCGTGGAGCAGCAGCCAGACGTGCGCTCTCTGCTGCGAGGGCCAGGCCTCTTTCCGCACCCCCCCCTGCCCTGGGCGCTGCCACGCTCCCGGGAAGAGCCCTGGGCGCCCTGAACTCTTCCGATCCGCACGGTCATCGGCGTCCTTCCAGCGCGTGGCCGGCGGCCCCCGCGGGCTCCCAGCTGGGGCCGTTCTCCCCGCAGCCGCAGCCGGGAGGGAGGGTGGCCCTCCCGCTGGGGACGTGGCGTGGAGCTGCTAAACCGGGTACCAGATGGCGCTCCTCGGCAAGCCGGAACTGCGTGCGCCGTCACCGTCGGGAAAGCAGTGGGAAACTCCATTTCTCGGCGGAGCGGAACGTTTTCCACTCTAGCACAAGCCTCTGCAAACGGCGTCTGCTCAGCGGCCCCGCGTTTTCCCGTCCTCCCCTGGTCCTGGAGCTTGGAGACTGCTTGGCAGTGGCTGCGGGGGCCCGTGCGGCCCCCAGACCCCGTGCATAGCTAAAGCGGCGCCCCCACGGTCAGCCAGCTCGGTGGGACCCCCCAGGACTGAGGCTCCCCGACACCTCCCACAACTCTCCCTTCCCCCAGGCAGGGGCTCTGCGGGGCCCAGGGAGAGGGCAGGGGCACCTGGTCCATTCCTGCGGGCTCAAGGGGCTGCAGGATGGGAGCCCAGCGGAGAGCCCACACCAGGAGCAGCCCTGAGCTGCAGGCAAAGCATCAGGTGACAGTCAGCTGGGCCACCAGCAGGGCCTTGTCCACAGGCCAGAGCTGTCGAATCACGTGCACAGGGGTGGGGTGGGTAGGCTCCTGCTCCCTTGTTTCCTGGCTGTGCGACCTTGGACATGTCACTCAACCTCCTGAGCCTCGGTCCCTGCCCAGGGGAATAAACTGGTATTGCTCTTTACTGCATGGGCTGAGGTCACGTCATAGGCAGCATCCCCGGTGCAAAGTGGAAATCCAGGTGTGTGTGTGTGTGTGTGTGTGTGTGTGTGTGTGTGTGTGGAGCGCGTGTGCAGGAAGGCTTTGCTGGACGCCTGGGAGGCCTGTGATTGGGTCCGACGGAGCAGCGGGGGGCCAGGCTCAGCAGAGCTGAGTCTTGGGGGCCGTCACTGTTCACACCAGCTAGTCAGGGCCACCTAGGGATGGAGGGGTCCAGAAGCCAAGCCGCATCAGGCCGATGGCCACTGGGACGCCAGGACACAACCAGGGCATGGCTGTGTCGCTCCCGAGGAACAGGAGGAAACCAGGCGGCCGCCAGGGCCTCCGAGCTCTGGGGCCTGAGCGTGGACGGAGTCAGGATGTGACAAGGGAACACATCACCCCCAGGGCATCTTGGGGGCTCAGCTGTCCACTCAGAGCTTTGAGGCCCCTTGGGCCTGGGGGGCCACAGGGCAGCAGGTGGTGCTGGAGCCAGAGGGCCTGCCGAGCCCCTGGTCTGGGTCTAAATGCTGGTCCCGTAGGCACAGGTGGGGCCCGAGGCACAGGGTCCCACCCAACACGCTGGGGCGAGCGGCGGCCCGAGCGGCTCACACTTCTTCCAGGACATGGAGGACGGCGGCGCCCGGGAATTGCACGTAACACCCCACCCCTCCCCCTGCCAAGGGAGGGGTGAAAACCCGGGAACGAGCACGCAGTGCCCCTCTCTCCAGCCCCTACTCCCTAAACAAGTCCTGTGCAGCCCGCCTGGGCTCTGGCACCCGCTCCTCGCCAGGCACCTCTCCGGCCCCGTCCAGCCCATGTCGCCGGCTCCCTCCTCCTGAGGCGCTGCTGCAGCTCTTCCTAACCTTCCACCCCCCACCCAAAGGCGCCTCGCACACACAGCAGATGGGTTTTTATAGGCTTCTCAACATGTGGGGCGAGAGCTGATGTGCCGGGTCCAGGGGCCCCGAGGGGCCCCGCTCCCGCTCTGCTCCCGCTCTGCCTGCCACCCCCACCTTGTTCACCACACTCGCCGTGAAGACTTTTCCCTTCCCTGGGTATACTGACCTTATTCCTACCCCAGGACCTTTGCACCTGCTCTTTTCCCTGCCTGGGCTTGCCACCGCTGGCCCCTAGCCCTGCAGGAGCTCAAGCAGCTTCTTGGCGAGGCCTTCACCAACACGCCCCACCTAAATAGCACCTGCTCCCTCTCCACCGTGCCCGTCCCCACCAGCCTCATCCCTGTGTTTGAGTTTCTCCGTGGTTCCTTCCATCTTCTGACAATTTGCTTCTCCCCTTGTCTGTCTCCACCACCCGTGTGCTAGGACGGGACAGGACCACGACTGTGCAGCCACCACCGTACCTCAAGGCTGACCAAAGTTGAAACTCAGTAAATACCCCTGCTTTGTCCTCGTGATGCACTGTGGGAAAGGCGAGGCCGCAGGACCCTCCCTTCTCCAGCCTGCAGGGCCCGGAATGCTCCGGACTCTTCTGAGATGCTGCTTAGTTGTCTGTTTGATTTTGCTTTTAACAGACACAGGACACAGTGTTTTCATTGCCCCACATTTTCGGGAAAATGAGATCAGCTTCTCAACCTAAGTATCACAGAGCGTGAAGCCTCAGGAAGCCACAATCAAGCACATAACTCAATCGAGTAGCAGCTTGAAGGCCCCAAAGCTGTGCGGGTGCGTCCCAGTCCGTCAGGACGTGAGGCCCCTCTGGCAGCTGGCACAGAGATGTCCCTGTGGCCTGGGCTGTGGCCCGAGACCCAGCCGCTGTCGGAGGGGCTGCGGCCGGCGGCGAGCACAGCACAGAGGAATTCCATCACCGCGGGGCCACCAGCCCTGTCTCTTTCTCCAGCGTCACTTGAGGGCAGATGTGTGGTCGACCCAGCATCACTGGGGAGGCTGGAAGCAGCGCACGGGTTTCCGTGGTCTTCCGTGGCCTGGGGTGGTCTGACTTCCCCAACATGACCCCTCCTCGGACCCCATCCGTTCCGGCTTCGCTGTCCAGCCCGAGCCCGTGTCTCCAGGCCCCTGTTTCGGTGAGCAGGAGCCAGGTGTTCAAGCCGAGAGCTTCTGAGGGCGGCGGTTCCCTTCCCTGTCCCCTACAGCTCGGAGGGAGGAGGCTTCGAGACCGCCGCCAGGACACACCTGTGACCCGGGTGTGTCCGGGTCTCCTGCAGGAAGGAAGGGTCCGGCCACCCCAGGAGGGCGCACGTGGCCTCGCCTGGCCCCTCCTCGGCCCCGGGAGCACCTGCTCTGGCACCGGCACCCTGCGTGGCGGCTGGGACGCGGGAGGAGCGCGGGTTTGCACCCGCAGCCGTGTTCCCGTGCGTCCGCGCCCTTCCCAGCGCGCAGCAATCGTTGAAAGGAGCCTGCGCGCCAAGCCGTCCGCAGCTCAGTCCCTGCGAGGCCCACCCCGGGGCTCCGCTCCGCCCTCCACGTCACACGTGCGGAGGCCACGACGTGGACCCCGAGATCCAAGGAGGCTCCCGTGCCTCGTGGCTCACGAGTGTCGGAGCCACGCCCCCCACCGCCACGTCATCTCTGACCCCACGGCGCCCCTGACACGGAGCCTCGCGGGCACCGGCTCCAGCCTGACTGCCGAGGACCCAGCGGGGGGGACCAGAGCCGCCCTGCGGGGCAGGCCGCCCAGCGCGAAGGGCCCGGGCAGCCGGGCCGCGGGGCCCAGAAGCTGGGGTCCTCAAGGAACCCTCCGGAACAGTCTCCTCACCGGCCCCCCCCACCCCCGCTCGCCGGCCTCAGCGCCCCACGCTCCCATGCGCCACCCTCGCCCTCACCCGCGGGGCCAGCTCACCGCATGGCCGCGCGGGCCAATCCTGTGGCGTGGCGGTGACGTCACTTCCAGGGGCTGGCCTGCCCAGGACGGGGGAGCAGCCCGGAGCCCCGGGTTCTCCTGTGGCTGCCCTGGGGCTCCTGCCCTCCTCCCTGCCCCTCCCCCACCTGGCAGGAAGTGGAGCAGGAATAGACCAGGGGCAATGACTGGCCGGGGCCCTGCCCCCTCTGTCCTACCCACACCTGGATGGCGTTCCGTGCCCCCGGGCGTGGCCTGTCTTTCCCAGGAACGTGCTGGTTCTGTCAGAGCTGCTCCGTGCATGCTGGCTCAGGGGACAGGACCCAGATGCTCGCAGGGGCCCGGCGGGACCGTCAGTGAGCGACGCAGGGCTGAGGTTTCAGGGCCTGCTGATGGGTGCACCCAGGAAGTGTGCACCCGGGACGGGCCCGCCGACCGGTGCACCCAGGACGGGACCGCTGACGGTGGCCATTCCGAGTGTGCAAGGAACTACTTCCGCATCTGGTCTTTCTCTAGGGATTGGAAGTGCTACATTCCACCGTTTAAACGCAGGGACGAATTCTCATTTCTGCGGACTCTGCACGGGTCACACTGAGCACGCCTGCAGGCTGCCCAGGCTCTGGCTGCCGCTCTCACCGCTGTGGGCCAGGCCGGGGGCGCCCTCCGCGGCTCTGGGATCTCAGGGAGGGATGGGGGGTGGAGGGGCGTGCAGGGGTGACCTCTTTCCTGTCAGAGCCCGGGTTCAGATTGGGGAGAACCCAAGGGTCTTGCTAATCTCACAGGAGCAGCAGATCCTGAATCTTGAATTTCACCGAGACAGAAACGTAACAAACAAATAAAGGACTTATTGAGGCTTCCAACTCTGTTAGGTGCCACGCCAGGGCGCTGGTCCCTGCAGGGGCCTCCTCACGAGGCAGCGGCCGAGTCCCTTCAGGCGGTCCCTGAGTGGCGGCCAGTGGGGTCAGTCTGACCTCATCCCATCACCCCTTGGGTCTCAGAGTAAAACAGGTCCCCCCACAGTCACGCGCCCCACGCACGGCCGGGACTCCGGCTCTCCAAGCTGGCTTGCCACCCCCCCTCGGTCTGGCTGCCTCCGTTCAGCCACTCTGGGCTCCCAGCTCTTCCTCGGAGACTTTGCCATCCCCCTGCCCGAGTGCGCTTCCCTTCTACGTCACCGTGGATCTCCAGCCACTGCACCCCACACCCTCCGGCCCCTCACAGAGGTTTTCTTGTCCGTCTCCCACGAACATACACGCCAGGGTGGCTGGGCTCTGTCTCACCCGTTTTCTGTACCCTCTGCACCTGGAACGGCAGAGAACGGGTGCTCAGGTTGTGCATAAACACAACGAGTGTGTGACGAATGAACCAGTAATCTTCACCACGACCTACTGTTACCTTTTCGTACAAGAACGAAGGGCAGCCCTAGCAGGAGAGGCCACCAGCAGCCTTATGCCTTTCTACCCTGAGGCCTCGACTTCCTCTTGGCACTTGTCCGAGGACCAGTCCCACCTCCAGTAGCCCCGGGGGAGCCTGAGGGGAGGGGGGGGGTTCCCTGGTAACCCCTGATTGTCCTGGAGGTAAGTGAGGAGGACAGAACGGTGAACCAGACCCGCCAGCCGGGCGGATGCAGCCTTCACCCGAGCAGCCACCTCCGCCCGCCATTGCTGGGCACGGCTCCTCGAGTTCCAGAATATTCCGAGCTCTGATCAGCCTGACCTCCTCTCTGGCCTCCACAGTGAGGCCCGACGGAAGTCCCAGCTGCACCCGCACTTGCAGACGATGTCTGGTGTGCGGCTTCGAGCCTGGTGGCCGCAGCAGAAGTCACGCTTGGCGGAGCGCGGCTGCGGGCTATGCATCCGCGGCAGGAACGCGGAGCGCTCGTCCCGAACACCTACCCACGCAGTGCGTGACCGTGATTCAATGACTAAATCAAATCTCTGAATATTAAATTAATGATAGAAATCTAAAATATTAATATATTCTAATTGAATATTCTCCAATAAATTATCGGAGCATTTGCAGTGATTTGATTCTACTTCCATTTCTTAAAGATCTTTCAGCTGCATAAATATAACCATTAAAGCAATTCAGGAAGGGGAGCGTTTTCTGCTCCGACGGGGGAACAGCAGACACAAAGGATCTGCACGGTTCTCTCACGCGACTGATTAAATCCCAGAATCCGAGGCCGCCGAGCCGGTGAACGGCTGCTTTCCTCGTGTCCCTCTGGCTTTAGCAGGGACGGTGTGAGGTCCCTGAGGTCTGCACACGATGTGTAGTTACAGGGAGGCTTGACGGGAGCTGCCGAAGGCCTCGAGGGGTGTGTCTGTGTCGGGGCCGCGCTTTCGGGGTGGGGGGGCCAGGAAAGCGGTAGACCCCTCCTGGCAGGTGACAGCGACGTGGAGGTACCACCCAGACGCACTGTGGGAGGAGTCAGGGAGCTTCTAGAACGTCCCTCCAGGTCAGGAAGAGCTTCCCCCAAGGAGACGTGTTTCCGCGGGGGATGAGCTGACGACACTCGGCCGTCTCCTTCCGTCAATCAGTCCTGGGTCAGCTCTTCAGTCAATGGCTCCTTCCATTCCGGCGACGAGGAAAGCCGTGGACGGCACTGTCTTCCTAGATCTCACGACAGATAAACCCGCAATGTAGCGGGACACCTTCGCTTTCAACCGTCAGCTGTCTTTTCAGGAAGTGAAGAGAAAATGCAATCGTGTATATTAACCCCCAAATTTATCTGTTCCTGTGCCTCCATCCTTTCTTGCAGATTTAATTTCCGATCTGTGTCCTTTCTTTTCACCTAAAGAACATCCTTTACCACTTTTTGTGGCTCTGCTGGCAATGAATTCTTCAGCTGGCTTATCAGAAATGTCTTTATTTCACCTTTAATTTGGAAGGACATTTTTTTCCCCCTGGATATAGAATTTTTGGTTGATAGTTTTTTCTTTTTCTTTTTTTTTTTTTAATAATAGTTTGTTGTCAAATTAGTTTCCATATAACACCCAGTGCTTCTCCCCACAAGTGCCCCCCACAAGGACCATCACCCCCTCTCTCTCTCCCCCTCCCCCTTCAGTCCATGGTTCGTCTGCAGTATTCAGTAGTCTCCCTTGATCTGTGTCCCTCACTCTCCCTGCTCTCTTTCCCCCTTCCTCTCCCCGTGGTCCCCTGCCAGGCCTAGGAGCACATGTACCCCAATGTTCATAGCGGCACTTTCTACAATAGCCAAATCATGATAGTTTTTTTCATTCAGCCATTTGAAAAAAGCTTTCCACTGCCCAGTGGCATCTGAAAGAGAGGCCAGCATTTGTCACCGGCGCCCTCTGACGGTCGGTGTCTTTTCCTCTGCTTTCAAGATTTCTCTCGAGGTTTTGAATTTCATCAGTTTGACTATGATCAAGATTCGGCTTTGTATTTATCCTATGTGTGGTTCAACAGATTTCTTGGATCTGTAAGTTTGTTTCTCTTGTCCAGCTGCAATTTTGTGTTTCAGTGTTCTGCCACTCTAGACGATTTTATATTGGTCTATATTTATGTAATTATTTGAAATGTTTCATTTATTTTTGAGGGAGAGGGTGCGAGTAGGGGAGGGGCATAGTGAGGATCGACAGCAGAGAGCCCCATACGGGCCTTGAACTCGCAAACTGAGAGATCATGACCTGAGCTGAAGTTGGGCGCTCAACCAACAGAGCCACCCAAGATCCTCTGTCTTTAAATGTAGTGACTATTCTGCCTTCTGTAATCTACTCGGAAGCCCATGTAGCAAGTTTTTATTAGAGATATTGTACTTTTCAGTTTTACCACTTCGATTTGGTTGTGTTTTTAGTTTCCATTTTTTTTCTGTTAGGATTCCACATGCATGCATTCATTCATTCTGACCATGTTTTCCTTTGAGTCCTTCAACATATCTATATGAGATATTTCAAAAGTCTTGCTGATAATTTAACATAAGTAATCCCAGAGTTAGATTCTGTGGGCAGTTTTCCCCTCTTAATTATGGGTTACATGTTGTCTTCTTTCTCTCTATTTTCTGGGGGCGTGTCTAGTGATTTTTGTTTGTGTGTTGGTCATTGTGGGTGACACATTCATTGTGCCGACTGGTTCTGTTACCTTTCTCTGAAGGTTGTTGATTTTTGCTGAGGCAGGGAGGTAACCTGGCTGGACCTAACTCACAATCTGTTTCCCTTGCGGGAGCAGCAGCTGGAACTTCTGCTCGGTTCTTTCAATCTTCTTGCTGCTGCTTCATGCTGGGTTCTTTGGAGCCTCCCTCACAGGTGCCCAGCTCCCTGGCTGGGCAGAGATTACGAGCAGACGGGAGTCTCCATCTGTGGCTGCATATTTTATAGGCTCGATCCCCTCACATTCTGCTGCTTCTTCAGTTCTGAACCCCACCTTCCAACCCCTCTGACCAGCGCGACTGGTTCTCTGCGTGAGAGCGAGCTGCCCGTCGATGGCAGGATGAGGAGAGGCCTTGGAGGGAGAGCCACAGAAACGGGATCTCACCCCGTGCCGTTTCCTCCCTTCAGTTCCTGTCGACTGCTGACCACTCCCAGCAACTTCAAATAGTTAAAGGCGTTTTTTGCCCGAATGTCTGATTGTTACTTCAGAAGTGTTAGTGTGGAACACACTACTCTACCATTATCAGAAGCAGAACTTCCAGAGTATTTCCTCTCAAGGATTGCATGTTAAACCCAACAATCTTCAAAAGCTACAATAGCTGAGTCATTCACTCACTTGATAAGTAATGACACCGACTTTGTCCCCAAGGTTGTGCTTGACAGACGGACCGTCTCGCAAGGACCTTTATGTCTAGTGGGAAAGAGATCAATAATCACTGAAAAACAGTTTCAAAAACTCTGCCACGGTGACAGGCAACGGGGGTGCCATGCCCCCCATGGGAGGGCCTGCGCTGGTCCCGAGAAGTGGGGGGTCCTCAGAGGAGGCAGGGAGGGGTCAGGCGGGGGGAGCCCAGTGCAGTGAGCGAGCCCTCCAGGCCGAGGGAAGGGCGTGTACACGGGAGTCCAGGTAACCAAGGGTGTGACCGACCTGCAAGCTGCAAGCCGCCCAGGTGGCTGGAGGTGGCGTGCCAAGGAGCGGGGTCAGATCATGAGATCCCGTGTGACACGCTGAGAAGTGACACCCTGTCTTGGAGACTGAGGAAACAGAAGAAGGAGGGAAGCACACACATGGCACATTTTAAAAAGTCACCTGACCCGGTGCTTGGGTGGCTCAGTCGGTTGAGTGTCCAGCCTCGGCTCAGGTCACGATCTCATGGTTCATGACCTCAAGCCCCGTGTCGGGCTCTGTGCTGACAGCTCAGAGCCTGGAACCTGCTTCGGATTCTGTATCTCCCTCTCTCTCTGCCCCTTCCTGGCTCATGCTCTGTCTCTTTTTGTCTCTCAGAAATAAATAAATGTTAAAAAAGTTAAAAACGACCTGACTTTCATGAGATGGTGGGTAAGGATCGCTTGGTCATCACACGTGACTGGGTGCCCTCCAGGAGCCAGGAACCAGGTCCTCGGCGGAGGCAGCGAGGGTCCTAGCACGAGGATGCACCGCAGACATTTCGCAGGATAACGCGCAGTCGGACCTCGGCTCCATCAGATGCAGTCATGCATCTGGTCGACATCGGGGGAGAGTCTAACCTCGGCCGGATTCGGGGTGACTCACTGTGTCCCCGTCACACGTGTGACGTGCAGACCCCGGCCCAGGACACATGGCCTGCCGAGCTCTGCAGAGACCCCGCCCACCCGCATCCACACAGGTCAGCAAAGGTGTGTGGTCGGACCCGAAGCAACGTAGCATCAGTGCCCAGAACGGAGCCAAACTCCTCAGGGGAGACGAGAACCCGCCCTGTGCTCCCGGCTCCTCGGCTGCTAGGCGGGAAGCGGTTCCTGCCGAGGCCCCGGCCGCTGGGCTCTCCCGAGCTCCCTGCTCCAGAAACGGCCTCCCGCTCGCCTCCCTCCGTTCTCCGCGGGGCTGCCCTCTGTGCTAAGCGGTTATGTCAAGATCTCCTTCCGGAAGCGCCCCCTCTCCGGGCCTTGCTCCCAGCTCAGGTCTGCACGAGCGCCTGTCTGTTAAAACACCAGCTTCCAAATTAAAGGGCCCGTCTCCTGGTCGCGCAGCCTTCTTCCTCCTCATCTTGGGCCCGTTCCTGCAGTTGCCCTGGACAACCTCTCAAGTTAACCAATTCTGAATTTTTATTAGACTTCTTAAAGGTCTGATTTTAACCTGATTCCGAATCTTGCCAGAAGTCAAACCTAACACACACGCTAGAAAACCAAGCGGCTTTTCCAAGCCCTTCACGGAGGTACACGTGAGCGAATCCCAACCCCAAACTCTGGATGCCGGGCAGAAGGTGGGCTGGGCACTCAGGTCCTCTCCCTCCAAAGCTGCAGGGGCCTGGCACCCTGGGATGGCCCCGAACTGCTCCTTCCAGAGCCCAGAGCTGGGGTTCTGGAGCAGGGAAGTTCCCCTCCTGCCACTTCCAGAACACGGGGTCTCCCTCCAGCTCTCTGGGGACCAGCGGGCCGGGGAACGCCTCCCCCTCTGCTCGGAAGAAGGGACAGCCCGGAGCTTCGGCGCGCTGCCTTGGGATGTGGCTGGGTCGCTCCCTTCCCACTTAAATTTCCGCGGGGGTCTAATTGGTCTAATTCCCGTGGGGGCTTCCACACCGCCCCTTGCACACTCCCGGCCCCGCAGCCCGGCCCATGCCGACCGGCCTGCCCCTTCCAGCGTTCTCCCCCACCCAAGTCGGACATCATCCTCCCCGCACTGCAGAACTAACGCCCGTCCTTCCGAGGAAACAGCTGCAGTTAACAGAGGTTTTTGGGGAAGAACGTTATGCCTGCTTCTCTCCTGCATATTTTATCAGAAGGAAACGCCTTAATGAGCGCAGGATTGCAGCTGCTCCCCGCCGACCCTCAGAGCGCTCCCGCTCGGCTTCCGGCCCCTCGGGCTTGTTCACGTTTGCTGTGACCTGGGCTGAAACAGCGACAGGAAGCTCATCAACTTCCCGCAGAGACAGGGGCAGGAGGCGCCCCAAACCCTCGCCTGGGCTGGGTCAGAACTGAATGGGGGAAGGGGGGTGGGGGAGGGAGGCAGGGAGTGAGCACAGGAGTGTGTGGGTGTGCTGCGTGTGCCGTCACGTGGGGCAGGGTGTGTGTGCACACGTGTGTGCGTGCTCCTGGAGGAGTTCTTACCGACCGCTGGGGTCCACTCGGAAAAGACAAATCGTTTACAGAAACTGTGATGGAGGTTGTGTGTTCCCTTTGTGGAGACTCGTCTCCCCGCAGAGCAGACGGGACGTCCCGCGGGCACCTCCTCCACCATCACGGGACACTCTGAAAGCCCGCCAGGCGGGGACCCCGGAGCCAGGCCACCGCGGTGGCACCATCGCATCACTCATCCCACACATGCAGCGCCTACTGTTTACAACACCAGAGGCGTAGGAGGCCAGTGCTCAGAGGCGCAAGTAACAATCAGAAGTCATGTGGTCCTAGGTGCTGTGCAGAGAACAAGCAGGGCAGTGGGGTGGAGGGAGACCAGGCTGGGGCGGCCCTGAGTCAGGTCTGACTGCAGGCCGAGGGCCGCCCCTCGCCCCGTCTCTGGGCGCGGTGGAGCCACCACAGAGGAAAGACACCCCTGCTCTCACCTCGGGGAACCTTCCGGGAGCAGAGACGGGCCCTTCTTCCCACACGTCCCCTTCCCTCCCGCACAGCTGGACCATGTTTCTCCGTGTCCTTGTGACGAGGCACGGCCACACACCTGGTTTTGGCCAATGGAACTCAGACAAAACCGATGCCACCATGGCAGCCCTGCAGTCCGTCCCGGGCCCGAGTGGCCGTGGCACAGACGCCCCTCCTCCAGACGGCCTCCACGGGAGCGGGAGGCATCCCCTCTGGGCTCAGTTCTGAATTTCTCGGAAAGCCTTCACAGCAGTCAGCGAACAAACCCACCCCCCACCCTTGAGCTCGCCGCCTGGTTCAGAGCGGCGTGGAGGCGGCCGGGTGTCAGCCGGAGACGGCGAGGCTGAGCTGCTGCGCTGGCTCCCTGCCTTGTCAGCGGTCACCTAAGCCCACGGTCCCGTTTCGCAACCCCAGGGGCCAGGCCAGACATGTTGGTGGCCAGGGGGTCCTCGGGACCCTGCACCTGCCCTCCGCCGCGCTCTCCAGCCCGGGGCTGCACGGTTGTGTTCACTGGGGGCGGGGCCAACTTCCCGGCTTTGCGGCTGCGCAGATGGAAACGCAGCACGGCCCCCATCAGGGCACACAGATGTCCAGTGTCACCGCCGGTCAACCCGTCCATATCCACGGGCCGTGTCGGAGCCGAGTGCGTGTCTGGGACTTCGCTCTCCTGCCTCCAGCTCTGACTACCCGGCCCCTGAGACCACGGCAGGTCCCTCTGGCACAAAGCACAGAAGCGTCTTGTTCTCCATCCTCCAGGAGGGACGGACTCTGAGAGTCCTCATGGTCAGGGGCCCTGCCTACACGGGCTTCCTCTCCCGGTACCTTCTACAGCCTGTGTACGAATGGGCGCAGAGGAGGAAAGTTTCATGTATCCGTACAAGGACCACTAACCTGAGAAACTCTGCAGCCAGGACAGCAGAATATTCCAGCAGTGCCAGGATGCCGCCCAACACCACGCGAGTCCCTGCGGTGTGTGAGCAGAGCGGAGCCCTTGGGGCTCAGTACAGGGTCACGCACTCACTGTAATGTCCCTGCCATGCGCCGGGGAGGTGGAGCCGGGCAGACTTCCCCAGATGCCGGGAAATGAGCTGAATCTGCACTTGTCAAACTAGGGCCTGCGGGCTACATCCGGCCCAGTGCCTGTTTTTGTAAATAAAGTTTTATCGGAACACAGACACGGCGTTAGTTTATGTATCGCCTACGGCAGCTTTCATATGAGAAAGAGTTGAGTATCTGAAACCGGACCCGGTTGGCTGCTAAAACCGTTACTATCTGGCCTTTACAGAAAAAGTCTGCCGACCCCTGAGTTAGCGCAACGGCTGCCCGTGAAGCTGGTTTTTGAGTCGCGCAGGCACACGCTTTAAATAAGGCGGAATCACACAACGGAAACCTGGCTCTCTTTCCAACGTGCTCTCCGTCCTGATGGCAGGGAAGAGGAAGCTGTGGGGACCAGAGACTCTGGAACACCGGGATTTGCTCATCGCCTCCCCTAGAAACAAGTCCCGGCAGCGCTCGGGCTCTGAGGGACAGTCACGCAGCCCGATGTCAGCGGCTGTCTCCTTGGCCTTGTGCTGGTCTCACAGGCAGCCTCCCTGTGACCAAAACACCAGCTCTCCGCAGGGGCCGAGAGGAAAGGCTCCTCTTAGAACAAACTTATATTGAAAACGAATCCCCGGCGGGCAGATGACAAGCGCTAGTCAGATATGACGAGTCCGAGGGCGGTGAGGGCGCACAAGGGCCACCCAGTCAGCAGCACCCTCCCGCCGGGGGCTTGGGCTTGGCAGACTGACCTTGAGCAGGGGATCCTGGGGGTCTGGCCCCAGGTGGGGGTTCGCTCAAGTCTGTGCCTCCACCACACTCACCTCCGGACCGTCAGGACACTCAAGGGCGGGCGCGCCCTGGAAAGCCCGAGGCCCCATCTCGTGGGTGGGGGAGGGGAATGAACTCACAGGGCAGATTCTCCCCGTGGGTCCCTGACACCACCACACACACCAGACGTGTGACCCGGGGTGGGGGCCTCCCCCGCACGCATCTCTGCCACAGCGGCTGCGGGTCTGCCTCTAACGACCGTTTATTCTGACGGGGGCTGCGCAAAACAGAGAGCGTCCGCCCCACGGGGAGGGCTCAGTCCTGCAGGCGGCTCCCATCCGGAGGGCCAGCAACCTGTGCTCCCGCCACGGGCTGGGCACAGGAGGTGCCCACGACCCTCTGGTGGCTCAGAGCACGTCTGAGTACGACTCAGGGACCATGGGATGGTGCCAACGCGGGGCCAGGCCCCCCGCCCCTCCTGGTGCCCACGTCCGTGCCTCGGTCCTCAGGGTCTTCCTGGATGTGGCTGATCAGCTCACTGCCCCTGGTGGTGGACTCGACCTCCGGCCCCTCCCCCTCCCAGGCATTGGGGGGCGGGGCTGAAAGTAAGGCCCCCTGGGAACCCACTACCAGTCCGACCTTGGGGGACTCTCCAAAGTCTCCATTAACATAACAAAAGACCCTCCAGCGCTCCCACCAGTGGTAATTCCGAGGTTTCAGGGGCTCCCGGCTTGGGGAGGAGAACACGGTCCTGTCACGAGTCACATCAGGCGCAGCGCGGCCCGCGGGGTTTTGTGGCCGCCACACGAGGCCGCTGGGCCCCCTGCCCTGCTCCGTGTCCGCAGGTGAAACGCACGCCCGGCCCGGTGTGGGAGCAGCGGAGCAGCGGAGCCTGGAAGGGGTGGCCCTAGCGAGCTGGGCTGAGATTTTCTTCCAAGGGCAGAAGGAACTGCCAGTGACGGCCATGACTATTGAAATGCAAATTTGCAAAACCCATTCTTCCCTTCTCCCTGGGGGAGCACCCTTGGGGAGGGGCCTGGGAGCACGGACCGAAGGAGCCCCACCCCCACAAGGGACGCAAAACAGCCTCGGTCCCAAGTTCCAGCTTCCACCATCATCATCACCAGCACGGACACGCCGTCTCTCCACTCCCCAGTGTCTCAGTCATAATTGGAAAAGCGAGTGAGCAAAGAGAGGTGTCAGAGGTCAGAGGCCATGCCCCAAGTCGCCACACTGGCCCCTTCTGTCAGCACAAGAAAGAGGACCCGAGGCCACCGGAACCCCTTCCCTGGAGGGCAGGTCGGCCCTTCGGACCTGTCTTGGGCCATCTCCTCACCAGAAAGGCTACGTGCTGACCTTGGTGGACGCCAAGTGCAGACCCTCCCTTGCCCCCTGACAGACGCACTGAGCCCAGACCCCCCCACTCACCCGCACGAGCTGCTGCGGGAAGGGCCCGCGGGAGTTCTCCGGCACGTTGATGGGCGGGATGACCCAGTCCCGCTTCTGTCTCCTCAGCCCGCTGGCGCTCCGGTGCTGGGGCCACGGCAGCAGCGTGTCGTTCGGAGGCTGAGGGGCGTCCAGACCCGCACTCTGCTTCCCTTTCTGCGGCGTCGGTGGGAGTGGGAGAGAAGATGGAGAAGTCTGGTTAAGTTCTGCGTGAGGAGGAGGCGTCTGTTCAGAGCAGCACAGAAAGATCGGATGGTGCTTGGGAAGGTGGCTGCGCGTCAGGGGAGCAAATCAGGCAGGACACCTTTGTAACAAAACGGATCAGAGAATTACGTGGGGGAAGGAAACCGTAACAACAGAAGAATACATTGTAGGCTGGACCAGAGCCTTTACGTCCCTGAAGGATGGAGGGAAAATCACAAAGGAGAACAGTTTATTTACTTATTTTTATTTTGTTTTAATATTATTTAATGTTTATTCCTTTTTGAGAGACAGAGACAGAGTTGGACCAGGGGAGGGGCAGAGAGAGAGAGAGACCCAGAATCTGAAGCAGGTTCCAGGCTCCAAGCCATCAGCACAGAGCCTGACAAGGAGCTTGAACGCACAAACCGTGAGATCATGACCGGAGCCGAATTCGGACGCTGACCCGCCGGAGCCCCCCCGACGCCCCTAAATGATAGTTCAATGCGTTATGCTACACGTGTATCTTGGGATATTACACAGTCATTAACAGCTACCCTTGGAAGACTCGGATGTGAAGAAATGTCCATAAAATAGTGGGAAGTGGAGATTGGCAGCAGAGTACACACGTAGGACAAATCCCTGTGTGTGTGTGTGTGTGTGTGTGCGCGCGCGCACGTGTGTAAGGAGAGAGAAAAGACTGGAAGGAAACATCAAAATGTAAACTTTTGTTTTCTCTGATCACCAGTGAGCTTTACGCAATTTTACTTTATTCCTTTTACCTTTCTGTATTTCTCAATATTACACCACGTATGATGTCCTGTAATTCAAGGAGTCAGCAGACCCTCACGGGCGCGTGGCGTCTGTGTGTCCACCACCTCCATGCTCATCTTCCAGGTGCCTCAGCACTGTTTTCCTGGCCGGCGCTCGCTCACCTCCGTCTCGGAGCTGGCTGTGCATCACAGCTGGTCGGGGACAGCCACACAGCTGGCCACAGGCCACCGGCCTCCAGCCACGGCGGGTCCCACCCTCCGCCTTAGCTCCAGGCCCAGCAAGGTGGCCCTGGAGGTCTGAGCCCCGCCCCCTGTGGACACAGGACCTTGCCCACCACCCCAGCCCCCTTTTCTTTCCTTTTGCCAAAAAGCGGCATAGAAACAAGTTAAATGCATGAGGACAGAACTGCCTACTTGATGAAAAGGTGAACTCGTCCCGAATCTGCAGGCGATCCCATCTGGACAAGCCACGGGGGAAGAAGACGCCCCCCGGGACACCCCCAGGCCCAGGGACTCGCGGCCCAGGCCCTGCAGTGTTTGCGGCAACTAAAACCATGAGCCTTCTGTCCGCTACCTCCCACCTCGTCAGAAGGGGCGGCGCGAGGTGTGCGTGTCCCCGGTGGCCTTGACTTGTGTTCACAGCAGACCAGCTGCCGCTGTGACCCGTCCCCCGGCTCTCACGATGGCACAGCGATGGGGTCACACCCCTACTTTCCTCCGTGAGCCTCACAGGACCACAGTCATGAGTGTCCTGGCCGCACACCGCCCCTCACAGCCAGGGCACGGACCACTGCCTTCCTCGCCCACGGGAGCAGCTGATGCCGCGTGGGCACCGAGCCCCGCACGCCGTCTCCGCCTAAACCCCCTCGCCAGCTCACAGGACGTGTCCCCAACCCCACTTCACTAGGGAGGCAGAGAGGGGCCTCAGAGAGGCTGAGTAACTTCAGAAGGTCATACAGCTCAGTGGGCAGGGACAGGATTTGAATCTGGGAGTCAGACCTCAAGACCAGAGCACCTGGCTGGGCGCCACCCCTCCCAGCGGTCTCTGCCTGGGAGATCACGTCCCTTTGCCCGTCCTCAAGTTATGTGTGCAGAAGGCCGGGCAGAAGTCAGTGTTCCCGGAGGACTGCCCACGGCCCGTGGTACAGAGCCTTGGGGGGCTTGCTGGGGGCTCCCCGCTCACAGGTTTTTGTTCACCTGTCCCCAGGCACCTGCCCCAGCAGAAGGGACACGGTTAGTGTTTGTTCTTGAGCGTGTCTGCATGAGGGCAGCCCGCCGGACTGGGGAGCGTGGCCGGAGGTGCCGGGGAGCCCTGGCCACAAGCACAGCCCTGGGGAGGGGTGCCGGCCGCCTGTGGCGCCCCCCAGGGCTCCCCCAGTGATGGTGCAGAGAACACAGTTTGCCCCACCCGTGAGGCTTGGGCACCGGCGGGCAGAGAGCTCACCTGAGCCCTTTGTATTTCAGGCTCAGGATTTTAAAGAGTTTGCATAAAGCTGTTATTTTTTTGAACTGCTTCATCTTCATTCGCTTAGGATGAGGTTGCATGGCGTTAATTTCCCAAGTGTTGTTTAAATACATGGCACATATTTGCTACTATTTTAAAGCTGTGAGACACGTATAATAACAAAATCTGGCGAAAATCAGCGCCAGACCCGTGCAGCCTCAGCCGGGAAGGCGCACCCACGTCTCCGGGGAGAAGCGTCAGTGCGGATGGTCGGGTACCCCGGTGGGGACGGAACAGACATGTCATTCTGGACACGCGGAAATCCCGGGCCCATCAGAACACGGCACCGAAACGCAGATGCGCACTCACACCAGGTGTAAATAGCACTCCCAGCTACTCTCAGAAATGTTTCCTAACACACAACACCTGCAGGTTTTCGCAGCGCATTCCGAATTCTGTATTTCCAAGTAAAGGATGGCTGGGTGCTGGAGAACGGTGTGAACGTGGCCTCTGAGCTACGGTTATGAGAATCATGTATGTGCATGTGCGCATACAGGTGTACGTAGGCACACGCGTGTGCGTGCATATGCACAAGTGTATGTACACGCGTGTGATATATGTGTGTGCATGTGTGTTTGTGCCCTGTGTGCCTGTTTGTGACACTACAATTTCCTCACCAACAGCCTGGCATCATGATGGGCTGGCCACACCCCATCACCGGGTCCTTACGGTCTCATCCAAGCTAGAAGTGTCATTACTGGAGGGGTCGGGGGTCCCCGATGCTGGACTGGCCCTTGGACCCAACCAAGCTCACACCTGCACACCCAGGGAACAAGAGGCCCGAGGAAGTCACTTCGTCCTGTGGTCCTCCGACTGGAACCCAGGAAGATGTGGTGACGAGATTACCTTCCGGGAGGCATGGACACCCTCTGGGGCCCCTTCACGAGAAGGTTCCGTGGGCCCCAGCCTCGGCGTGGCCAGATCTGGGCTCTGCTCCCATGTCCACCTGTGTGTCATGTTTTGGGGCCAGAGGACTGGCCGTGCACCTGTTGGAACCCCCACATGAAGTTTGCCCCTGGACCCCCTCCTCTTCCTGGTGCCCCCACCGTCTTCCAGGTTCAGACCTGTTTCCTGCCTTGCCCCAGCCCCCCACGGGGCTCCCCGGTGAGCACGGCAGCCGGGGGGGCAAGCTTCCCAGAGTGCTGCCTGTGCCCCCAGCCCTGTGATGGGTCGGCTCAGGCACCAGATGCCCAGGACCTCTGTGTCCTTGTGCCCGCCCCCGCCGGCTCCCTGGTCCTGCCCCTGCACCGTGTGGGGGCTGCCCTGCCTGGGAGGTCCCAGGGCCTCGCGGCCACCCACTTGACTCGGAGTAAACTCAGTGGACAGACGTAAACGTGGGCTTCCCCATGCTTCCCGAGCGCCGAGTGAGTGACCCTCCACCTCCACCCTCAAGGGCTGGTGTGGAGTGGGAGGCCAGGGGCCCTCATGACAGTAATGGCTGCCATGGGTCACGGGGGCGCCACAGGCCAGGTGATCTCCAGCTTAGTCCTCAGGGCAGCCGCTCTCTCCACGGGGCCGTGATCGGCACGGAGCCAGGAATGGGCGGGATTCGAACTGGCACCGAGTTACATGCAATTCTGGGGAGGCCAGAAATGCTTCAGGGGGATGTTATACCTGGGTGGGGTGCTGAGGGGTGCATAGGAGTTTGTTGCGGGGGGAATGAACAGCGAAGAAGCGGCAGGCGAGGAAGCAGAGAGCGTGGGTGCCTCCGACACCAGGCGGACGCCCTCACCACATTCAAGGGCCGTGTGGGGCCTAGAAACAGAGTGGAGTGGAGGGGCCGCATCACAGGCTTTCGGGGCCGCAGGGCTGGCCTGCCCCACACCTCCAAGCCGTGCTCCCTCTTCTGTGAAGCGAGAAGCCCTCACTGGGGCAGTGTGGGTGGTGCAGTGACCTCTAGGGCATCGGGCAGATGGCGAGTGTCAGGTCCACGGCGGGGAGAGGAAGCCTGGGCTGGACTCCCAGGGGTGCAGGGAGGACAGGTTAGGGGGCTTTGGCCGGGACACCTTGGGGCGGCGTGGCCTGGAGTGAGCCCCGAGTGTTCCGAGGGTGTGCGTGAGGGCATGTGGGCTCAGGGCCGTCCCATAAGCTTATAGTCCAGGCAAGCAAACTGAGGCACACGGAGGAGAAGGAATTTATCCAGATTGCCTGGCAGTTGGGGGCGGGGCCGAGCCGGGGTGGTGGGCCGGGAGGCAGGGGACAGCCCAGGGAGGAGACCTTCTGGACGCTGGAGGCAGGGTGTGGCGTCCCCAGATGGGCCGGTCCCGGAGCCCTCTTCGGCCACGGGCAGGGGTGAGAGTCCTCCCTGGCATCGAGCTTGGCATGCTACCTGCCATGGTGGCCTCCCCGGGGCGAGCAGGGCACTACCGCTGGCTGTGGCAGGGATGGGCTCCGGGCCCTGAATTAGGGTATGAGGGGGCAGGGGAGGGGGACCCACAGTCCCCTTACTGCGTGGGCTGCTGGTCTCCCTGGCCGCACGGGTGCAGCCCCACCCCCCCTCCCCTCCCCTCCCCTCCCCTCTGAACACCCCAGCCGCGTCCCTGCTCAGGGCTGCACACTCTTGCTGCCCAGGTGCCCCGGGCACGGCTCTCCCTGCCCTGTGCGCCTGGGAAGACGGGTCACCGGGCAGATGCGCAGAGCCGCACCCTCTCTCCCAAGACCCTGTCTGCTGCTGCTGCATCCGCGTTCATCGATAAATGATTTCCGTTTCCGATTGTCTCTCCCCACCGAGTCCTGATTGGATTTGTGCTGCTGTGGGAGCTCTGGGACCGGGATGTAGGGGACTTTCACGGGGTGGTGGGGGGGTCCCAGTGCAGGGAGGAGGGTCTCAGTCTCCCGGCTACGGGGCTGGATGAGCTCTGTGCTCCGGGGCCACCTGGGCCGCTGGGGTGCGGGGTGTGGGCTGAGGCCCCGACCTGGAGCGTCAGCGTCACCCCACGACTTGGGAAAGCGTCACCTCCCTGCCGGGCCAGAGTCCGGACTCCCTGCATCAGTGAACACCGACTTTGAAGAGGCAGAATGGCAGGCTGTGGGGCCGGTCCCTTTGCAGATGGCTTGTGGCCCCTGGGGGCCTGGGGACCCAGGGCTGGTGGCTTTAAGCTCCTTCCGGACCAGCCCGTGTAGCTCTCTGGGCCTGTCCCAAAAGCAGGCATCCCTTCTTCCTGGGGACAAGGTGACCTGGCCCCCAAACTCAGCACAGCAGTTGTTATTTTAGGAAAAGAGGTGGGAGGTAACCAGCCAAGAACAGGAGGTCTTGCCAAGGACAATAGCCCCCCATTTCAGCGAGACTAAGTCGCCCAAGTTCACGGGCCAGCTGGTGTTGGGAAAAACCATGTTTTCCACCCCTGAGCCGTGCCCGTCCAATCCCGCGCCTGACAGCCACCTGTGTGGCGCTCTCCCCACGTGGGCATCCCCCCACCGGCCCCTCGGTGGGCACTTTATTCCGCCACGCTCCTGGCAGCTCTGTGCCGCCCGGTCCGCTCTCCGTGTCCAGAGGATTGTTCCCCGCGTCTGATTATGAGTGTAATTGGGTGTGACTTCCAGGTGAGGTCCTCAGGGATTCCTCCACGTGAGGGAGAAGCTGGGTCACTTCCCTCCATCATCAATTCACCGGCGAAGGTGAGTAATGCAAAACTGACCCGAGGCAGGATTTAAATTATTGCCTTTTTTTTGAAAAAGGAGAAAAAAAAAAAAGAAAAATGGTGTCAGGGGAAGGGTGTAATCATCACCTCCAACTGACACGCAGAAAGTTATAATTCATCACATTCTCCTATTATCTAACCCTTCACCCGTTAGGGGCGGAGGATTATCAAGCCGAGCATGAGCCCGGGCTGGTAAGTGAACGCGCTGACTCACAAACATCAGAGGCGAAGGTAAACAGAGCGCGTAAATGATCACATGTCCGCCTTCAGCGCGGACCCCCAGGTGTCTTCCCCGCCGTCTCGGTTTGAGGTGGGCAGCAATTGGTGAGTGAGGGAATATTTCCTTGTGGCAGGGAGTCCCGCCGCACCCCTTCCTGGCCCGACATGGTAGGCCCTGCAGGGTGGGGTGCAGGGGTCTGCCTGGTGGACGTGCTCGGTGGAAGGAGAGGGGGTTGGGAGTCAAGCACTAGCCCCACAGGGCGTGGATGTGACTAGACATGCCTCCGAGGTGCAGGGACACTAGAGGAAGGGCAGCGCCTGGGCACAGCCAAGGGAGGAGCTCCCGGGCAGGGCGGGGTGGGGAGGGGCCCGGGGCTCGGGGCAGAGCCGGGACTGTGCTCCCTCGAAAGGTCGTCAGACGGGGACCTTCCGCGGAGCTCGGTGGGTGAAGGGAGCATCGGCCACTCCTGCAGCCGCGGCTCAGACGTCACTGCCCCCAGGAGGCGCACAAACACGGAACCGCTCCGACGCTCCCGGTGCCAGATCCCAAGGACTGTTTCTAAGGGGCGCCCAGCTGCCCCGCCCCCTGACAGCGTCACAGACGACAGACAGCCTGACGTCCCCAACAGGCCGGCCCACCCCGTCCGGAGGGCCTAGGCTGACCCGCTGGACGCTCCCTTCGCACCTCAAATCCCTTCCACTTTGAGACAACAGCACGGACACGAGTCCCCTTGATTCAAGAAAAGAATCGTTGGAAACGTTTCAAGTTAGTTCCTGTGGGACAAGTGGGGGCTGCGTTGGCCGATGTCTTCGGGGCTTCCTCCTAGTCAGGGGCCCCCGAGGGGCGTGCTGGTCGGCGACCCGAGGCGTGCCTGCCCCTCTCCCGCCCCCACGCTCGGTCTGCACTCCCTGGGCGGGTGCGTCCTGGGGAAGGTCCCCGGGCCACCTGAGTGACGTCTGTGACCCACGTGCAGCCCTGCAGCTCCCTGACATCCCCACCCCCGGGACAGGGGCATCTGCACTCACGGGACGAGGGCCCTGGGGGCCCTGGGGAGGCCACGAGCTTCTCTTTTCCCACGAAGCCACCAGCCCTCCCCTCCTAGGACACTGTGCTGTTCGCCGCGAACGCACTGGTGCCCCTTCCCTGGCAGCCGAGCCCAGTGTGGGCCCAGTGTGGGCTCCGGGGCACCTGGACCTCTCATACAGAGTGACCTCAGACCGGTTTGAACAGGCCCATCCGACCCCTCCTGGGCGGCCCCACTGCTTGTAAACAAGTGGCGAATCTCAGCCACAAACACTCAGGGGCAGGGGCTCCAAGGTCGCCAATCACACGGGGCTCTGTGGTCAAGGGCTGTGGGGTGTGATGTGCGGTCCCGCGCCGTGGACGGCCCGACCTCTGACGGCACAAGGGCGGGGAGGCCCCCCCAACACGAGAGACGTTTCAGCCTCTGCCCCTGGCTCGCCATCCCTCCCGATCCCACTGCATCCTTCGGCTCTGGGTACAGGTGGGACCCACCCAGGATCACACCTGGCACTGATTCCCACTGCAGGCATTAGATTCTTTTTTTTTTTTTGTTAATTTTTTAATGTTTATTTATGTTTGAGAGACAGAGACAGAATGTGAGTCGGGAAAGGACACACACACACACACACACACACACACACAGAGAACCCGAAGCAGCTCCAGGCTCCCAGCTGTCAGCACAGAGCCTGACATGGGGCTTGAACTCATGAACTGTGAGATCATGACCTGAGTCGAAGTTGGATGCTTGACTGACTGAGCCCCCAGGTGCCCAGATTAGATTCTTAACGAAGAAGCACTAAAATCTATCTCGGTAGATGGTTCCTCTCTCTCCTACTTCCTTTCCAGGTGCACTGGAAAACCGGCCCCACCTGTCTGCTTGCAAGCGTGTATGTTTAAAATATACACTCGGGGAGTGTCTGCAGCCTTCCGGCCGGTTTCCATGGCAGCTGAGGATGGACAGAGTCGAACAGCATTTAACAAACAGAAGATAAAACAACGAGACGGTCTGCGCTCTTCAGCCATTCCAAACAAAGCCTGCATGAGCTTGGCTTGCGAGCCCGGAGTCCGGAGTCGGCGCCCCGGCGTGGGAGAAGGCGCTGTCCCGGCCTCGGGCCTCGATGGTACTTCTTTCTTCCCATCTCTTCCAGGAAGGGGGGAGGTCGTTTTGAAAATTCCCACGGAGAGCGCGCCAAGAGTGTCCGGAACAGAGAGCGCGGGCACAGCCTCCGGTGTCCCTCTGGAAGGACAGTCTGAGTGACCGCGGCGGGGGGGGGGGGGCTCGCTCAGCCACGCCCAGGACACTGCGGGAGGGAGGGGCTGTCATCCTGGCCAGTGGGGGTCCTGGCAGGTGCAGTGACGGGCCTGGTTGTGCGGCTGCAGCTGGGCCTGGCCCTTGGCCCCTCTCTGCTCTGCTCTGCGGCGGGTTGGGGCGAGTGTGGACACCGAGGGCGGTCCTGACTCCCCTCCCCCCGGGCCACGCCGGGCCGTGGTCAGGACTGTGCGCGTCCCTGCGGGAAAGAGTTCAGCGTCGGCTGCTCAGGACTCTTCCCGTCAAGGCCACATCGCTCGTCGCGAGCACCTCAGAGCTCACCCTTGTCCCCGTAAGCCTGGTCTCCCCTCCGCCGTGAGGACGCGAGACAAAGCCCCAGAGCCGGCGGGACGGCCTGTGTGTGCGGCCGTCATGCTCACGGGCCACCGCGAGGACCCCGTCCAAGCACAGAGGAGCAGGACCGCAGGGGTGCGTGCGTGCGTGCACGGGGCTCGCTGACCCGCCCCCCCGCCCCCGGCGCCCGTCTCCAGCACAGCTGACATGCGACATCGGAACCAGGTCCTTCCCCGGGGTGTAGCCGTCCCTGCCCCACCCCGTCAATGCAGGAAACGCCCCCACCCCCGCCCCCAGCCGCGACAACTCCGAACGCCCTGGTGGAGAACTTGCTCCGGAGAATCGTGAAAATTATGTTTGTTTACAAACATCTTACGTGGAATTACTCTTCAGTTTAAAGGAAAAAATACAATTGCAGCAAAAAAAAATTAAATTAAGTTAGCAAGTTAAGCCACACGGTGTTACTTTTTCTGGGCGTTGTTAGCAGTGGAGTGAATGGGATTTTGCACATTGGTGTCAATTAGTGAGAAAAATGGTCGGTTTTGTCAGCGTGAAGGATTCTGGAAGGCTTCCTTAAGGACGTGGGCGGGGTGTGGGGGAGGTGAGGACGTGGGCGGGGTGTGGGGGAGGTGAGGACGTGGGCGGGGCCTGGGGGAGGTGAGGACGTGGGCGGGGCCTGGGGGAGGTGAGGACGTGGGCGGGGTCTGGCGGAGGTCCCGGCTCAACACACGTCCGGGTTCTTCCCTCCAGAAAGGCGCCCGGGCCGCTGGCCCCCAGTCTGTTCCCAGCGTCTGCCGCGCACGTGCGGCCCAGGGGACGGGCTCCGGGCCGGCGTCAGGGTCACTGCGTCCCCGGCCGTGCTCGGGGCGCTCCTGGCGCCCGTGACTGCCGTGCTGTGGTTTCCCCAAACCTCGTCAGGAACAAGGCCGGTGTGGAACCAAATACCAAGTGGGAGCCGGGGCCTTGGGCGGAACCAGAACCTGTGCTGGTCCGGAAACTGGTTCGATTTTCACCTGAACCAGCCATCGGAGGGCGGTGTGGACGCCTCACACCCCCACTTGCGAACGGGGGTCTCCACAAGGCCCCCAACACCCACGCGCTGACACGCGCAGCACGCACGCTCACACACAAGGTGCTGACACACAATGTTCACACATGCTCACACGCACACCCACATACGCACACCCACACCTGCACTGACACAGCACACTCACACATGTTCACACACACATACATGTGCTGACACACACAGCATGCTCACACGCTCACACTCGCTCACACACACACACTCATACGGGCACACACACGCTCACATACACATGCTCATATGCTTACACATGCACACTCACATGCTCACACATGCTCACACACATGCACACATACATGCTCACACACTCACATGCACACACATGCTCACACACTCACATGCACACACATGCTCACACATGCTCACATGGACATTCACACATGCACACACGCTCACACTCAGGCATGCTCACGCATACTCACACACGTGCTGACACACACATGCTCACACACGCTCACATGGACACACACTGGCCCCCTCAGAGCCACAGGCCCTGGGGCACGGGTGAGCAGTGCACACACCTGCACACGCGTGTTGGCAGGGCTCACACTCACAAGTGTGCACGCCGTCTCAGCCCACCTGACCCCGGGAGGCCGCGCACAGAGAAGCCGGCCCAAGCGCTGGCCGCCCCGCAGCCCAGGCCGGGTTGTGCAGAGATGGGGATTCGCCAGAGGACAGAGGAGGCCTCCTTGGGGGGTGCTGGCTTCTGGTATTTTAGGGCTCGGCTCAGACGTCACCTCCCTGAGCCCTGGACACAGCGGCTGCCCCTGCCCGCTGCTCAGGCCCCCTCCCCCCATTCCTGGTGGTGGCCCCGCACCTCAGAGCAGAGTCCACCGCAGGGCGGTGTCTGGCGGGGACGCGGAAGCGCCCTTCCCCCAGGGGACCAGGGGAGTGACCCGGGACCTTTCTGACTCCCTCCCCGGAAGCCTCCCTGCCTGGCAGTGGCCCTCTGTCTGGTGCCCACAGTGCTGTGCAGTCACCCACAAGCCACCGGCGCTTCCCCTGCTTGCCCCGCCCCCCCCTGGGTCTCGCTGACCCGGTGCCCGGGGGGTGTCCCCGCTGGGTCCGGCCGGGCAGCATCACGGGGCTTCTCGCGGGCTTTGCGGACGCCCCGTCACCACCCCCCTCTGCGGAAGGAAGGGTTCACCCAGGCGCCTGTTCAGGGCCATCTGCAGCCTGACCCCACTCCATGCCCCCCTTCCCTGCTCACTGTGGGCCGGAGGGGCAGGGTCGGGGACATGTCACCCTCGCCCCGAGGGCCATTCCCCGAGACGGCGGACGGACAAGGAAGCCGAGACGCACCGTTCACCGATGAGAACGTTCGCTGTGCCTTCACACCAGCCCACAGTGCAAACGCCCTGAGTGTGGGGAGTTTTGCTCCCCCCTTGAGAGGCGCCGGTGTGGGTGCGGACGGGCTGCGGCCGTGAGCTCGGGCTCCGGAAGGGGACAGCCCGACACGCGGAGACACGCGCGAACCCAGGAGCCCGGCTTCTCCGGGGCAGTCGGCGCCAGCCTGGAGCAGTGGCGGTGGCGGCGGGGCTGGACCCGAGGACAACCACGGGTCCGTCTGCACCTCGCCGACGATCTCGGCTCGCGTCAAGGGGCTGCTGCGCCAGCTGCACTGAGGCATCTTCTGGAAGGTACTTTCTGACGAGACTCCATTCTGCGCTTTAAGGCGACATCTCACATGGAAAGCCCCATGTGGCCCCTTCGGTTGAAGCCCCCGAATCTGTGGCCTCAGGGTTCAGGCGGGGGCACGGCAGCCCTCTGGCGCTCACCTGGGGACTTTCCTGACCCGGCCGGCCGGCCCGGAGGGGCCTCAGGGGACAGGGCGGCAGGAGCTGGCTCTCCACCAGGCCCCCTCCATTCCACTGTCCCGTCACCACCCTGGGGCCCCTGGTGATGCCGCACTCAGGACGCAGGGGCGACGGCCTGTGTGGGGAGGGGGCAGACCATGAGGTGGAGGGTGACGGACCGCAGAGCGGGAGGCTGAGGGACTGTGGGCCTGAAGCATCGGTGTCGTGGCCACACTTGCCCTCAGTGCACTGGGGACCCGAGCAGCTGTACGAAGGGGACCTGGGGGCGTCTGGAGCCCCCGAGGCTACACGGGGTCTGTCTGCCCTCTGTCAGAGGCAGGGGAGGCCACACCCCTGCCGAGAGAGTGTCCTGGAGCCGCTGACTCACGGCCTGGGCGTGACAGCAGACATTTATTGTCCTGGTTCTGGCGGCTGTGGTCCGAGGTCCGAGTGTGGGCAGGAGTCCGCTCCTCCGCTGGGCCGAGGGGGAGGGTCCGCCCAGGGCCCCCCTCCCGGAGTCGGGAGCTTGGCCGGTAATCCCTGGCCCTCCCTGGCTCACAGAAGCACCCTCGCTCTCTGTCCTGCCTGGGTGCGTCATGGGGACGCGGGTCACGGGGACGGGGCCCCTTGAAGGACCCTCCCCGACTGAGTCTGTCTGCAGAAGCCTGTTCACAAACGCAGTCTCACTCCCAGCGATGGAAGGTCGGGACCCCAACGTACACTCTTCAGGGGACACGTTCGGCCACGCCAGCGGGGACGCGGGAAGAGCGTGCCAGCCCCTGGGCCCGGCTGGGCGTGGGCGCCGCGTGGCGGAGCGTCGCTCTCATAAATGCTGACGCGCGCGTTAAGAGCCAGGATTAGTTTCATAAACAACAGTTTCTTTTCTGCAAACTGCACCCCCAGGTCCCATACTGCCGCCGCCGAGCGCTCCTGCGGCCCCTCCGCTGACAGCCCTGCGCACGGCTCCATCTTCAGAGTTTACTGTGCGGCCAGAATCTCGCTGTGATTCCTCAGGGGCGATTCAGCACTCCGGCGGGAAATATGGGACCTCATTTGCATTTTCTAATTGAATCGCTATCAGCTTTCCTGCAAGACTGCACAAAAAAAGTTATTCCAGATCCCGGCACTGCTGGCGTCGCCCGTAAAAAGGCGCCTTTGAATCGTTGCTAAGAGAGGAGAGGGGAGGGGCGGTCGGAGAGTTGCCAGATTCGTGGGATCCTGTCACTGTCTGCGGGGTCCAGCCCGCCGAGTCGCTGGAACACTGGGCACGGAGGCGGAGCTTGGAGAGACCCGGCCGCGAGAGAAACAGATTCACAGAACCGGGAAATTCGGGGGGTCCCCACCAGCTGGTCCCTGAGGGCTGTGCCTCAGAGCCTGTGCAAGAGCTCCCCGGGACTTCCCATCCCGCAGACCGCTCCCTGGAAAAGGGCGCTTTGTGTCTCTGGAACCTTCTGCCAGCTGCACCCCTCTCCCCGTGTCCCCGTCTGAACTGCCCACTGTTCCCAAACCCGGGCAGGAAGCCCTCAGCACGCACTGAAAACACTCCCCCTGCTCGGTTCAGCAACCGAGTTCGGCTCAGGTCACGGTCTCACGGTCCGTGGGTTTGAGCCCCGTGTCAGGCTCCGTGCTGACAGCTCAGAGCCTGCAGCCTGCTTCCAGTTCTGTGTCTCCCCCTCTCCCTGCCCCTCCCCTGCTTGTGCTCTGTCTCTGTCTCTGTCTCTCTCAAAAATAAACATTGAAAAATTAAAAAAAAGAAAAAAATTCCACCTAGAAGTGGTTTTGGGCTGTGGTGTTGGGTAGGGGCCAGTTCACCTTTTTTCCTGAAGGATACCGGGACTGGAAAGATGGTCTGTCCTCCACTACCCGAGGCAGACCTCGGCAGCCTTTCTGCTGAGCGGTCAGATAGTTACGTACTTAGACACTGCAGGCCAAGAGGTGAAATCGAAGCTATTAATACAGATACTTACACAACGATTTAAAAATACGGAACCACTCTTCGCCTGCAGGTCAGCTCTGTCCGCGGGCTGCGGTTGGCTGACCTTGGCCCCAGAGCGCCTCTCGTGTAAAAACCGAGCGTCTGCACCGTGCGCATGTGACAGGATTCATCAGACGGGACACGTCAAGTGGCGGAGTTCTGTTGTAGGAAGTGACACCTACGTGAGGATGAATTTTAAAAAACACGAACTCTTGGTTCTGCACTCACTGTTCTGCTGCATTTGTGGTTCCCTTGCTCCCAAATCACCCCTTTTCACCGCTGTAGTTTAGAGGTTCTCCAGAGGGGGCGATTTTGTCCCAGGAACAACTTGTAAAGACTCGAGGGAGCTTTGGTTGCATAGAGGGTGGTGGGGGCCCCGCTGGCGCCGAGCGGCGGGGGCCGGGGAGCTGGCCGTCCTCACAGGGCAACCCCACCACGGAGGGCGGTCCGGCCCCAGCCCCAATGCCGAGGTCAAGACCCGCTGTGGTTTGCCGGCGCCTCCCCCATCAGCCCTGCGTCTTTGCGTCGCTCTGGGCTGTTCCTGGCCCTTCACGGTTCATCGAAACATATTTAAAGTCAACAGACACCCCCCCCCCCCGGCCCTGGGCAGCGGGGCCACGGTGTGGTAGCTGGTGTTGGAAGAAAATCCTCCTTGTTTGCATCCGTGCCCGGGGACTGTGCCGAGCGGCGGCTGTCTCTCCGTGGGACAGAGAAAACAAACAAAAAACACACAAAACAAAAACGTAAGTCATCTTTTTACCCCCATCACAAGCGAACGAGGCAAGTTCGCGGGGAGCTCCGTGGGGGTCGTGCTGGGTCTGTAAGAACATCCGGGGGGGACGTGCAGCCAGCACAGCAGCGGCCCTTCGGAGCAGGAGCGGACTCGGTTTCCCCGGTTTCCAAGCTCTGCTGTGACTGCTCCCAGTCACGTGAAGGGTCTCGCACCTGCTTTATAGACTTATCCCTGGGTCTAGGATCATTTTAAACCCTGTTGTACTTGGCATCTGGCTCAAACTTCATTTTCGGGCTATTCCTTCCGGGTGCAGAGAGGGGCCATTGCTTTTACACCCAGCACCCTTGCTACGCACATTCATTAAGTCCAAGACGTTCTCTACAGATTATTTCAGATTTTCTACATCCGCAATCACGGAAGCGACACACACCGCCGGTTCTGTTTATTCCTTTTCTCGCCTGACCTCGTTGGCTGGACGCTCAGGCACGTGACCCCAGAGAGCCCTCGTCCCATTTCTGACGGCCAGGAGGGCTTCGAGTGTTCCCAGGGCAGAGCGGACGTGTGCTGCACGCCCTTGACCCGGTCAGCGCCCTTGACGCCCTCTCCTGATTTGCTGAATTTTCCACCTGAACGGAAGTTAAACTTAACACCTGACATTCTGACGGCCACGTGATGTCCGTCCTTCCTTCTGTGTGGATTACACGTAGGAGTTGTCACGTGTTGACCGAATCCTTCGCTGTTGGACTGACCAGTGTGGCCATGATTATCTTTGCAGGCACGGGTGCACCTGGGTTCGTTAACATTTCTCTCTGCCGTTTTCCCTTTTCTTTTAAAAAATGTATTTTTTTGTTTATTTATTTTTGAGACAGAGAGAGACAGAGCACAAGTAGGGGAGGGGCAGAGAGAGAGGGAGACACAGAATTGGAAGCAGCTCCAGGCTCTGAGCTGTCAGCACAGAGCCTGACGCGGGGCTCGAACCCACGAACTGTGAGATCATGACTTGAGCTGAAGTCGGACGCTCGACCGACTGAGCCACCCAAGTGCCCCTCTCTGGTGTGTTTTCATCTTTGCTTTTTTTAAAGAAACAATTTAAAAAAATTTTAATGTTTATTTATTTTTGAGAAAGAGAGAGACAAAACAGGAGCAGGGGAGAGGGAGACACAGAACCTGAAACAGGCTCCAGGCTCTGCTCTGGCACCATCCAGCCCAGCTCGGGGCTTGAACTTGGGAACTGTGAGATCATGTCCTGAGCCGAAGCTGGACACTTAACTGACTGAGTCACCCAGGTTCCCCTCCTTTTTCTCTTTTAAAGTTTATTTATTTATTTTGAGAGAGAGAGACAGAGAGAGAGAGAGAGAGAGAGAGAGAGAGAGAGAGAGCGAGCAGGGGAGGGGCAGAGGAAGAGAGGGAGAGAAAGAGAGAATCCCAAGCAGGCTCTGTGATTTTGGTGCAGAGCCTGATGTGGGGCTTGATCTCACGAACGCCGAGATCATAACCTGAGCTGAAATCAAGAGTCAGACGCTTAACCAACCGAGCCACCCAGACACCCCAAGAAAGACCATGTTTTTTGAAAATTCACATTGATAACAGAGGCCAAGGACAAATTATATTTTTAAGGCATTTAAGAAACTATTGCCTCACTTTGTGGACTACAAGCAGGAAACATCCAGGATGCGGAGGAGTTTAGCTGCCCCTTTGGATAGGCTGGTCATTGAGTCATCTGGCTACAGCCTAAGGCCTTCATCCACAATCACGCTGGAATCCCATGAAAATCCCAAGGGGAAGGAACTGTTACTCTGACAGTGTCCTTTCCTCCCAGGACAAGGTCAGACTCTGAGGACTTCAGGGAACTCACATGAAGATTCACTTTATGACCTGAAATACCCTCTGCCTTGGTGAGCGCACCATGTGCCCACCACTGTGGCCTTGGGGATTTTCCAGAATCTTCTAACAGGGACCTCTGTCTTATGAGAGTAGAGCATTCATCTTCCGGGCCAGTGCGAGCACCTCCCAGCCCACGCGCCTCTTCTCCAGGTTACCCGTCCTGCACTTCGACCCCACACAGCGTCACACCCTCACTGCCCATGGCTGTTCCCACCTGCGTAATCTTGTTTCAACCTGAAGAACACAGCTTCCTGAATGGCAGTTTTACTGGGTCACAGACTGGTCTCTGTCACCACCCGCCACCGTCCCTGGGAGAAGCCAGCTCTGGGTCACCATGACACCCTCCATGGAGCTCAGTCTCCTGCCTGCTGTCAGATCTACGCGGCTTTGGTTTTCAGACAGTTTACCCTAAAATACCTGTTGGGGACTGAAGGTGGGTGTTCCCCAAATTCATGCGCCGAAACCTGCCCCTCAGGTGTGACGGTGTCAGGTAGTGGGGTGGGGGGGGGCTGTGATTAGGACCGGAGGAGGAGATCATGAGGTGGAGCCACCAGGATGGGATCAGTGCCCTAGTGACTTTCTAAAAGTCACCAGCAAGCCTGCTTCTCTCCCCGCTCGCTGCCAGGTGACGATACAAGGCATCCAGAACGGGCCTCCTGGGAACCCGACGTGCGGCCGCTCTGACTGCAGACCTCTGGCTGCCAGGACCGTGAGGAATACATCCGCATTGTTCACAAGCCCCGTCCACACTCTCCCCTTACAGTGGCCTGAGTGGACCAGGACCAGGCTGAAGTGGTTTTCTTGGTATTCTTATCCCGCGTAGAGACCGCAGGCTTCGAGGTGATGCCTGCACGTCTGCTGTCAGTTTTTGGAGTATCCTCTGCCATTGTCTTTTCAGATATTACTCCTGCCCCATTGTATCCCTCCCTCACGTTCCAAACATGCACATGTCCGAACTCCTTGCTCCTTCTCCTGTGCCCAATACTCTTCCTTCTGTGTCTGTCTTCTGTTTTCCTTCTGGGGCTTTAGCCTGAATCTTTCTTCTGATACCTTCTGCTTCACTAAACCTCTCTTCAACTGTGTCTAATCTGTGGAAAGATCTACCCACTGAGCTCTTTCTTCTGTTTGTTACATTTTTTAGTCCTGAACTGCTCAGTTCTTTTTTATTCTTCTCATTCTGTCAAAATCTTGTCTTTACTTGTGTTTATAATGTCTGTCTGATAACTGTCACCTGGGGCCACTCTGTCACCTGAGCCACTACGAATCATCACTGTCTTCTGTGTCTGACTTCTGTGTACCTTGTCCCATTCCCACTGGGTGCTAGACACCGTGTAGGAGAGGACGGGGGTGATCTGAGGCTGCCTAGACCCTCTCCACCGAAGATTTACATTTGCTTCTGGCAGGTGCTTAGGGACATCGGCCACACCTAGGAAGGTCTCGCTCCTTTCTGGAGCATCAGCCTCCCAGGCAGACAAGGGGTGTCGCCACACGGTTTAGTGCCCCCATCTGTAAAGTGGGGACAATGACAGCACCCACTTGCAGATGTTTTGAGGGTCAGAGGAGTGGCCACCTCTTAGGGCAGGGCCTAGGTGGGGTCCTGAAAGGTTAGGACAAAGAACTCTCGGTGTGAATGTAAGAGGCAGTGGGGTGCCATCGAGAAGGGCTGGCTGGGTGAGCCACAGGGACTCCGCCCGCCACGTGCCACACACTCAGGGGCACCAGGAGGGCACCCCGCAGCGGGACCCCCAGGATGGTCCGAGCCTAGGACGCGGACTCCCTGCCCCACCCCCCGGGGGGGGGCTTGTTGGGCCAGCCTGCTGTGGGGGGCCGGGGAGGCGCAGGTACCTGGGACTAATTGCAATCACCTTCCAAGAGGATCTGAAATTAATTGCATCAGAAATCACTTCATTAACAGGCCTAACAAAAGGTGTCATTATGTTTTCAATTAGCGCCTTTCATCTGCGGCCTTCCACAGGCCCCGCGGGGCTCTACCCTCCGCTCACGGGCTCCCGGCTTCCACACTGCAATCAGGGACCCGAGCCTTGAGCCTGCGGACGGTGCCTGGAGGGAGGGAAGGGGGGACAGGCTCCCACCCCCGCCTGGGGCCGCCTTGCTCACCGCCTTCTCGCTGCACGGGGCTCCTCAGCCCTCGGGAAAGGATGGAAAAACTCGTCCGTCTGCCTTGAGGTCGGTAGCATCCACACGGTGAGGCTCCCGATTTCCCAGGGCGCCAGTGTTGGACACGTTCCCACGCCCGGCTCAGTTTACCAGCGAGGGCACCTGACATCCATCCCGGGGGTCAGCTCATCAGCCGGAGGAGAAAGCTACCCGCCCACGTCACCACTTTCTCTCTCTCTCTCTTTTTAAACTATTTATTTTGAGAGACACACAGAGAGACGGCGAGCAGGGGAGGGGCAGAGAGCGAGGGAGAGCGAGAATCCCAAGCAGGCTCCGTGCTGACAGCGCAGAGCCCGATGCGGGGCTTGAACCCACGAACCGTGAGATCCTGACCTGAGCCGAGACCAAGAGTCGGACGCTTAACCGACTGACCACCAGGTGCCCCGCCGCGTTCTCTTTTTAAACGTCAACCACCTCCACTTTGTTTAAAAAACCAGAGGAAACCAAACACAGGTCCCGGGTTTCCTGAAGTCAGTTCCTCGGAACACCTGTCCTGCAGGGTGTTCCGTGAAGAGGGTTCCCGGATCAGCTGGTTCGGGAACCCAGCACTGCCTGCCCTGAGGCTCTGGGTGAATCGGACCAACTTGGTTTAAACCTTTGCTTCCCAGGGCCTTTCCCCGGGGGCCTGCCCGGGACGCAGCTGAAAGCGCGTCCTCCTTGGCTAACATGCCGCACACGTTACATCAGGAAAATGCGACGCCCCTGGGCTCCCTGTTAGCCGCGAGGGTCTCGGTCCACTTTCTCCCTCCGCTGGCTGACGCCCAGGTGTTAGGGACCTGCCCTGGGGGCCAACCGGGCTGGACTGTCCGAGAACGTGGCAGCCCCGGGCCCGAGGCAGGAGAATTGGGGTGCCCAGAGAGAAACGGAAATGCAGAATCTCGGTTTTAAAGAGCGCTCGGGGCTGTCAGGAGGGTGGGAGCCGTGAGGCCCCCGTGCCTGCCCGCGAGGCCGACGTCCCCCAAGGGTCCTCCTGGGCCCGCACGGCCCGCTGATGTGCCCCATCCCTGGGACCGTCCGCAGTGGCGGTGCCACACTGACCTCGAAGAGGAAGGCCCCTCGCTGCGCCCCGCGTGGGCTCACGTCTTACCTTGTGTGCGGAGCGCCCAGACGAGGGCCGGGCCACCAGCAGCCGCACCATGGCATCCCAGCGCTCGGCGGTCCGGCCATCCCACGCGGTCACGGTGAACGCCACCTGCTCCGAGGGGATGCGCAGCTCCCGGGTGGCAAAGACCGTCCCGTCCGCCCTCACTTTGAAGTCCATGTTGTTGGTCTCATACCGGGTCCCCTTGGTCCCCAGACAGCTGCTGAAGGAGACTGCAAGGGAAAGGGAGCAAGGTCAGGGCCGGCCCGGCAGGCAGGGGCGTCCTGGGCGCGTGTGGCCGCATCTCGGCAGCGGTTCGGGTCTCCTGATGTGCAACAGGGTGGAGGAGGGGGTAACAACTGAACTGATTTCCGGGCCTTCAGGGAATGTGCTTTACCCCTGCCCCTCAGGGAAGGAGCCCTCGGCCTTGGAAGGAGGAAACTTCTAGAAGAGCAAAGGATGCATTTTTCTACATGGAATCTGTGGCCCGTGGCTCTCCACCTCTGCGCACCACCCCCCTCCACCTCTGCAGCCACCTCCCCTCTCCACCTCTGCTCACACCTCCCCGTCACTGTGTCTGGACTCGTTCTGGGTCTGTTAGTGGTGCCGAGGGTCTGCTCTGACCCCAAACACTCTGTTGCCCGCTCCCACTCACTGCCTGCAAACCGTGTGCCCCCAGCGTGCTCTGGAGCCTTGAGCTGTCTGTTTCCCACCCCAGGAATGCGGAGTTTGGGGAAAGGGCGGGGAGGGGGGGAGGCGGGGTTCTGGGTGGGACTCCATGTGCTGTGATTCCCCAGGACCCGCCCGGCTGGTGGACGCTCTGTCCGGGCCAGCGACGGCCTTCGGGTGACTGGGGCACCGGGTGGCCACGGCAGCCGTGTGCTGACGCTGCAGCTTTGCTTCCCGGACACAAATTAGACCCTGAGGTGCCCGCCCCTCCTAGTGACTTTGTGACTCCGCGGCAGGAAGAGACCTCTTGGGAGCCGTGCGATCGCGGGGCCCACGTCAGTGCGTTTTTCACACGACGGCTTCGGCAGCCGCCGCCAACGCCACGGTAAATTATGAGGCGCCAGCAGCCGGTGTCACATTCTGCTGATAAAAACGATGGATCAAGTTACCTCGTATTTATAAAAACGTGGGCATCTCAGCAATTACGGTGGGGCGACTGCTTTTTTAAGCAATTTCACTGTCACCGCGAACGTCATTTAATTACTGTTTATTCCAGGAACCAAAAAAAAGCATTTCACGGTTACATCTGATAAAGTGTTTCTGCCCTGTGTTCACCTTTTATTGTTGCTTTGCCTGAAAGAAGAAATACCGCGCTCCCTCGCCCCGCACACCTTCCCGCGCGGGCTCCCGTGGCCGCGTTTTCACACGGGACGAAGACCGCGTTTGCGCCCGAGAAGGCGGGAGGCCGTGCGCGGCTCCGGGGCACCGACGGCGAGGGCGGGCGGGTCTCCGTGGAAATACGCGGGCAGGGGGATGACTGCAGTTCATTTCAGATGACGAGAAAACCCAGACGCTTTCACAGCACTGTTCGCCCCGACGGCAAACATATTAAAATCAGCAACGAACTGAGCTGGATCAATCATTCCTGACACCCAGTCGTCACCAACAGACAAAAACGACAGCCCTGTGAGTGTTGGGAAATCGGCACAAAATACACAAATAAGCCCCTCTGTTCTCTGAAGGCGGGTTTCTAACAACACTGATGGTCGGCCGGGCGCGGAGGGTTCTCGTTTCTTCAAGACCGACCTGCGACGGCGCTGCAGAGCGTGGGTGACGTCAGGGGAGCGTCGGGGTGGCACCGACAGGAGACTCGGAGCGCTGTCCCCGGGGCCCTTGGGGTGACGCGTGTCCCCAGGGACGGGGACCCTCAAGGACAGCACAGGTGGCCCCAGGCAAAGCCCTGAGACGTGCAGTTTGCCAGCGGAGGGCTGCCCCACACGGGTGTTCGCGAGAGCCTCGTGGGTGTTAAAGCGGACGTGTTTCCAGTGTGACGGGCCCCGGCCAGCCCGAGAGAGCAGTGCTGTGGGTCCTGGGGGCCCTCTGGGGCACACGGAGAAGCCTGGCTGTAGCCATTTGTCCCCTGGCTGGCCCTCTGGGAGGGGCTGCCCCCACGAACACGGTGCTTACATGGGAAGGAGCGCAGACAGGTGCTGAGCCGCATGGCCGGGACCCCTGGACGCCGCCGTGCGGGGCCAGGAGCCTGGACAGTGGCATGCAGGGCTGGGAGCCGCAGGGCCTTCTGTCTGCTGACATCAGGGCTCTGGAGACTAGACCTCTCTGTGACCCAGACCCCTCTCCTGTCCACCCTCAGGGCCAGGTGCTGCCTGGTGCCCCCGTGCCCATGAGTCCTGCACGGTCCAGGCCAGCACGGGGTCTGAGAACGGCCTCCGCCCCGGCTGGGTCTCCAGGCTCGGGACGAGCGCCCAGGATGCAGGCCTCTGGCAGGCCCCTCCTGCACCCACCGGGATGAGGCTGCACCCTGGGGTTGGCCAGGCCCGCCCACTGCCCCTTGCAGGGCGCCACCCCGTCTGCCTGGCATTCCCTTTCTGCTTCTCGCCCGCGTCCCCCTGGACGGCCGAGCATGTGAGGGTCGGGCCGCTGTCCTGGCTTCCCCCTGTGTCCCCGGGGCACTAGCTGCTGTGACAGGAGGGGAGACCTCCCCGCGACACCCCCTGCGAAGGTCAGCCCAGAAACATTAAAGTCCCCGAGAGTCTGTACGGAACGTCTCCCTCGATGTTGATAAAACCGACAAGCACAGAGAAACTCCTGCTCGGAGTAAATTCTGGCGCCGCGGCCGCCTGCGGCAGGCCAGGGCTCTCCGGGAGGGGCCCCTTTTGCCAGGCGCTGGGCCATCTGCTGGGCACGGCCGCTCCCGCTCCAGAAGAAGGCACAGCTGGCCGGCGGCATTGTCCCCATTCTGCAGATGGGGACACTGAGGCCCAGAGACGCTTTGCACCTTCTTGACGCTGCAGGCTCCCCGCCTCCACCCAGGCTGCCAGGCAGCCCCTGCTACGGCCGGCTCTGTGCGGGTCACGGTCTGCAGCACAAACTGTGCAGCCGGGTGGTGGCACCCGCTCCTGGAGGCTGCGCCCCACCCGCCCGTCCCAGGGGGCCTGAGCTCCACAGGTGGGAAGGGGGTCTACACCCTCTGGGGACGGGCGGCCAGCACCAGCTTCGAGAGGAGAGTCGTCCCTGGGGCAAGAGCGTACCCCCAGCCCCCGGGACCCTGCAGCTGCGTCCCGCTGCCCTGGGCGGCGACAGGACCCTCCTCCTCCAGCCGGCCTGCTGCACGCGGCTCTCTGTGGCTCGCTTATTACTTCCATTAGTTTTCAACAAACTTGACAAGAGACAGGGGTCCCGAGAGACATGAAAAGCGATCATCTAAGTACAGACTTGGCCTCGGCCCCGCCTGCTCACCGGGGGCGCAGCCGGCGTTGGGGTGGGGGGGGGCGTCCGCCGGCCGAGGATCCGCCCGGCCAGCATCTGGCTGACCCTGTGCTGCAAACACCGGAGACGCCAATGCCACGCGTGCCCTGGGGAGGCCGTGCCACGCCCACACCCACGCCCACGCCCGTCCAGGCTGGGGCCTGAACCCAGGTCTGTGCTGGACAAGCAGTGGCCTCTCTGAGCCCCTGGCTGTGTCCCTGCTGTGGCCGTGACGAGCCTCACCGGGCTCAGGACAGACGGGAAACACCTTCCGAGGAGGAGCCAGGCCCGGGAGCAAGGGCTGTCAGCCAAGGCCACGCAGGGACACTCATCCCCCACACACTTGTGGCCTCCGGTTCGCAGCACTGGGGGCGGCCTGGGTAAAACCGGGCGGAGGCTCGCAGTGGGTGACTGGAAAATGACACCTTGGCCGACTGTGCGGCCACGACGGGGGCCCCAGGCCAGGCCGGGGGCCCCCAGAGTGGGGCAGGGAGCCCAGCAGGATGGGTGGGCCAGCCAGCACTCGGGACTCTGACACCGCGGGGTCTGGTCCACACCCGGGGCCCCGGGAAGCATGGTGGTGGGGGCGAGCCTGACCCAGACTTGGCGGACTCGCAACGGTTCCCCTAAGATTTGAGGGACTAGGGCTTCTGCGAAGCTTGGGCCGGCCACACGGACAGGGTGTGCAGAGGTCCTGTGGCAGAGGCTTTGTGGGGTCCCGAGAGGCAGTGCGGCCACAGCAGGGCTGACGCAGGCGACGCGACCAGAAGGAAAACCGGCAGGCAGAGACCGGCACGGGCTGCGGGGGGCTTGGAAGGGCGCCCAGGGCGCCTCGGAGTCTGCTGACCTGGGACCCCCACCCTCCGTGATCCACCAGGATCAGAGGAGCTCTGCCCCGGGAGGGACGGGTCTGCCTGCCACCCGGCGGCCTCTGGAACTGAGGCCGTGTCCCCAGTGGACCGGACGCGCCTTTTTGGGGCCAGTGTTAAAAGAGGGTCATAGTGTTTTCTGGCCATGGAAACAGCCCAGTGAACTGAGTTAGGAGTCCACCGCTGTGACTTTGTGACTTCAGAAGGGTGGATCACGGGACCCAGAGCAGAAGGCTCCAGCACCCGCTGCAGGCTCGTCTGCTTGGGGACACGAGCGGGGACACTGTGCAGGGAGGTGCCGCAGGGGGTGGGGGAGGAGGTCGTGGGGCCTTAGCACCTCCCCCACCCCGTCCTGGGGCCCCCGAGGGGGCCTCTCAAGGGGCATCCATCCCGCTTGGCCACAGTCCCTGAATACCCTGCTGACCACGAGGCTGCCTGGGGACCCTCACCACTGGCCTCGGCCACGGGAGGGCTGCCTGCAGAGCCAGAGGGGAGAGGTGGTGGCTGGGGTGGAGGGGGGGGTAGGACGGGAGTGGCCACTAATGGGCACGGGGTCCCCTCCGGGACGATGTAGAGGTGACGGCTGCGCATCATGGGACCATACTGAGCGCCGCTGAACTGTTCACTTTGAAATGGTGAGATTTATGGTGCATGAGTTCTGTGTCAAGGGAGGCTCCTGGGGCCCCCGAGTCCCCAGGTCCCGCCGCAGGACTGACGGGGAGAAAGGCCTCCCTGGTAGGGCCTGCTCCTCTCCACGGAGGCCTGAGGACTGGCCCGAGGCACGTGGCCCCCGCCCACGGCCTCTCCTGTCCCGGCCGCATCGCCCACCTTCTCCACCGCAGGCACAGACCGGGTGCTCACGGGGTGGCGGGGGCGGGGATGCTGACCCAGTGGGGAACGGAGCGCCTGGGTCCTCGGGGAGGGGCGGGGAGGGCACTCGGGGGTTCCAGGACGCGTCCCGAAGGAGGCCACGTCTGAACCCGACTCCAGGAGCTCCTGGCCTCGCCGCCTAAGCAGAGAGGAGTGAGCTGCGCGTGTCGTGTGCGGGACCTCAGCCCGACGCGGGGAGAGCCTCGGGGCCCCCGGTGTTTCTAGTTTCCCGGGAGTGTCGCTGACCCACAGAATGCACTGCTCTGGGCCCTCCCTGTATGGTGAAGTGAGCTGTACCCGCTGGAAGACGATCTGTCACGTTTCAGGAGGCGTGCAGTTATCCCCAAGCCCGTACCGGCCCCCTGACAAGACGCCCGTGCCCTCCACGCGGCCTGGGCACCGGGAATACTCAGGAATTGATGCCCAGACGTGAAGCCTGCAGCGCTGCACACAGTCTGTAGCCGGGGCAAGTCTGCGCGTGAAAGCTGCCCTCCGGGTGCTGGAGTCTGGGGCCGGGGACTCGGCCTCCGGCGGTTCTGGACTCTGAGCATGGAGACACCCCGCCTGTGCAGCCTCCTCCCTTCCTCCAGGACGTGCAGGGAACGATCCTGACGGCTCCCGCCCGGCCCGGCCCGCTGGCTCCCGCAGGCTCAGCTCGCCCGAGGAAGGCCGGTTCGGAAAGCGGGAAACCGGCAGCCCCCCCCCTCCCCCAGCCCCGGGGAGGCTCTCCGCTCACCCCCCACCCTCATCACGGTCACTTGCTCCTGCATGAGGACAGCGAGGTGGGGGACCGGGCGCCGGGAGCGGCAGGCGAGGGCCGCCAGGTTCTGCATCCCGGCCGCCACGCCACCCGACATTTACCGAGGGGCGGTAGCCGTGTCTCCCATCGGGGACTTGCGTTGTGACGAGACAGCCCTTCTATTCTTGTTGTTGTTGTCTGAACCGAGGGGTCCAGTGAGCAGAGGTGAGCTCGGAGCTGGGACAGTGACAGGACAGCTTCCCCAACAGTCTGCCTGCCTACCTCCTCCCTCCTCCGTCCTCCCTCCTGCCTCCCCCCTTCTCCCTCCTCCCTCCTTTCCACCCCCACTTCCCTCTGTCTACCTGTTCCTCTACCCCTCCATCCATCCGTCCATCCATCCGTCCATCCATCCATCCCCCGGCATCCACCCCCCATCCATCCTTCTATCCACTCATCTGTCAGCCCATCCGCCCATCCTCCCTCCCTCCAGACCCCCTCTATCTATCCATCCCAGCTCTCTGCACCTCTACGGTCAAGGCACCGACCAGGTACTGGGGAGCCAGACGAGGGCAGGGCCGCAGGGGCCACAAGATCTTGGGGGGAAGATCAAGGTTGCAGATGAGGTCGTGAGCAGGGGCCCTCGTGGGGGCCCCCCTGTGCGAGTGCTCCCACGGATGCCTCTTCTCCTGCTGGTTCTCCACGGCGAGCACCCCCCCTCCCCCAGGACCCCTGCCTCAGGGGTGTGAGCTGAGGCTGCAGCTGAGGTCTCGGTGGGGATGGCCAGGCAGTCCCCCCAGCCCCACTCGGGTCTCAGCTCCCACCACTTCCTCGAGGGGAAGGGCGGCCGGCTGGATGCCCAGGGCTGTGCTCACCCCGCCCGCCTCCGCCCCCGACAGCAGATCTCCTCCCTGTGGGCCAGATGCTCCAAGCACTAGGCCCCCCTGGCCTGGAACACCCTTCACCGCCAAGAGCACCTCCTCCAGGGGGGCTTCCAGGATTCAACTTGCTGCTGACCTCTCTCTCTCAGAGCTGCACGCTCCCTAGCGGCTTCCCAGGGACAGAGCAGGGACAGAGCAGGCGAACGAGGCGGCCTCACTGAAACCAGGCGACCGGGACCCTTGCACGACCTTCCGGGCTGTTTTCTGACCTGTGCTTTTAAACTCAGACACGGTGCCGCACGTGCCCCTTTCTCCACGGCCACGGCGCTCAGTCTGTGGGGTGCAGGGGGCCGGGCCGCGGCCGCTGTGCCTCCACCACGCGCCGCAGATGAGCCTGGACCTTGCGAGGGAGGCCGGGGGCCGGGACTCGGGGCTGCTTGTCTTGTTCTCTGCCACCGTTTCGCTCAGTCCAGATTCCAGAAGCAGCGATTTGTTTACAGAAACTGGAAAAGTGTCATTTCCAGCAAAGTGGGGCTGAGCCTGCCGGCCTTCTCCACAGGGGGGTGTCCCGTGCCAGGCCCGCCCGTGCGAGGGAGGAAGGCGGGGGGCAGGCAGGCCCCCAGGCAGGAGGCTAGCGGCCTGTCCTGGACACGTGAGCTAGGCGCTCCTGGGCTGCGCCGTGCCCCCTGGCCGCAGACGTCCTGGTGCGGGGCCCCCGCTGCGCCCCACGGCGCCACCTGCGACCTCACCAGCAGCAGGAGAGCCGCCCCTCAGAGGATGCGTCCACGAGATAAACACTGAGGGAATTCCGATGGCCGTTTCAAACTTCAAATTGGTGCGCGGGGCGCCTGGGGGCTCAGTCGGTTGAGCGTCCGGCTTTGGCTCAGGTCATGATCTCACGGTTCATGGGTTCGAGCCCCACATCGGGTTCTGTGCTGACAGCTCGGAGCCTGGAATCTGCTTCTGATTCTGTGTCTCCCTCTCTCTCTGCCCCTCCCCCTGCTCATGGTCTGTCTGTTTCTCAAATACAAATAAAATCATTAAAAACAAACTTAAAGACAAACCCAAAAACTTCAAATTCGTGTGCATTCAAACCAAGTGCAACCCTTCCTCCCAGGCCTGGAGAGACCCCGGCCCTCAGAGTGGCGAGCCCCGGCCTGGGTGACGTGTGACCCCTGCACCATGGCCCCGTCTGCGCCGCCCGCCCTGCGCTCCATTTGTGAGGTTCCGACGAGAAGGAGCCGGTGCCGCTGCTCCGCGGACTGCGACCCCTCCCCCGACCCATCACAAGGCTGAGCTTATTCCGTCTAAATTGGTTCAGTGCTTGTTCATGTCTGAGTGTGAGTGACACCCACGTCTCCATGCGCAGAGCGCGCCCGTGCCTCCGCCTCCCCGCACACACTAACCGTCTCCGGCTTCGTGGGAGGAAGTGGGGTGCGCGCTCTCAGGGGTCCGTGGGGGGCACCGAGCCGCCCAGGCTGTCCCCGCTCCCCGAGGTCCATGCACTTCTCCCCACGGCGGGTCCCACCTGCCTCCACGCTGCCCCCTCCCCCCGCCCGACCACGCTGCCAGCCCCCTCCCCCGCAGCTTGCGGGAGGCTGTGCTCTGTGTCCCCGGGGCCACTCTGCTCGCCTCATCTCCGCTCGGCCACCGCGGCGCCCTCCCCCCAGCGCCCCTTCCAGGTGGCCAGGGGTAAACGCACACGTCCCGTCCCCTTGGCTCCGGAGCCGGACATCAGTGAACCGAGGAGCCGGGGAGGCACATCGCGGAGCGCGGGAAGCCAGACTGGACACCCCGCGCCGGGATTCCACAGGTTCCAGAAGGGGCAGACCCTGGAGGCCGTAAAGAGATCCGTGGGTGCGGGGGTGGGGGGGTGCAGCTGTGTCGTTGCGCCTCTGTCCCCAGCAAGTGCAGCATCGACCCTGGGTTTCCATTAACTGGACCATCGACCCGGGCTCACCCCCACTGTACCCACACCCCCGCGGGTGTGAATCCGGGGCCCCTGTGCGGGGGTGAACGGGAACCCTGCACTTTCTGCTGTTTTCCCACACAGCAAAAATTGCTTTAGAAAAAAGCCTATTAAACATGGATATTCATTATCCACAGACAACCTTCTCCAGAGAAAACACGCGTCTCAGAAACCTAAAAATCCCATTTGGAGGCAGAACACCGAGGCCTCTCCTGCCATCTCATCCGCCGCTGAAACAAACCGGCGTCTCCCTCCGGCTTTCCCCGTGATGGATCGAACGCCAGGCCCCAAACATTACTGACTGTGTCTCTTCTAGGACATGCTTTCTGCCCCAGAATAATCAGCCGAAGTGGCCGCACACGTGTGCCGCAGCGTGAGTGACCCAGGGCCCCCAGGCCCAGGCCCACGGCCCCCACGCTGCCCTGAGCACTCCTGATCACCTCGTTCCGTGTTTTGGCGCCGCATGGAAACTGGAGATGCGGAGCCTCCGTGGCCCCAGCAGGGCGAGCGTGCGGCCAGGGTGGGGAAACGCGTCGGCACGTCCCGAGCTCATACACGGACAGCGAGTTCTCCAGGTTCCAGTGCTAACTAACGGTCCTTTGTTCAAGAAACCAAGGGCGCAGGTGCGCTGGCGACGTGGGAATGGGGAGGCGGCCCTCGCACCCTCGCAGGGTGTGAGCAGGACGTGGCGCTGGCCGGCCCCCCACCCCCAGCCAGGCGGGTTCTGTTCTCGCGTCTGCTGAGACGAACGCCCCGCGGGAAACCTCCCACGGTGTCCGCTCACAAGCAGACGGTCAGGCCTGCGCTCGAAGCCACCGCGGGGAACACGGCGATGTGCCTGCTCGTGCAGAGCCCCCCGCTCTCCTGCTGGAACAGGACCCCGTCCGGGTGACTCCCGGGCCCCCGGGGGCGGGAAGACGGTGGGCCTGTGCGCAGAGCAGCGTGTGGTTCCCCGGCCCGCCGGTGGTGCAGGACCCTCCGGGCCACGCCCCGCGACCCCCGTCAGGCCTGTGACAACCATCACGACGTCACTATAATAACGACGGCAGCTTTTGCATAAAGAGCTCTTACCAGCGGCCAGGAAGTGCGCCGGACTCCACACCCAGGCCGCCCCCTCCCCTGGCACCCGCGGGGGCAGTGGTCGCCCAGGTCACGGGCGAGCCCCCGGAGAAACGCGGTTTCCGCCTTCAGGAGGCGTCTGCTGGGCTGGGTGTCTGGGACCGTGTCCCGGACATGCGTGCAGGCCCCATGGCTCGTCCCGACGACGGGAGCCTGCTGGCGGGTTTGGGGTGCCCGCACCCGCTCTGGGTCCAGGAGCGCAGGGCCCGGGGACGACAGCCCGGGCTTTGGGGGCCAGGCCTGGGGCGCCCGCACCGCCGGACCAGGGCCGGCTATTCTCAGATTCTCAGAGCCACCACCTCCCTCTCGCCAGCGTCTTCACAGCAGGACTGAGCTCATGCAACGGTTTGCAGGTAAGGCCCAGGTAGAGAGAGGGGCTCTCTTTCCTGTCCCCAGAGGCCCCCGCCGCACGTCCTCTGTGCAGAGGGGGGAGCCCGCCGGTGGGGGGGGAATAGTTCCCGCCGACCTCCAGACCTGCTTCGTAATGCTTCTCCATTTCCCCGAAAGGGCACTCTGGGGCGGTGTTTTCAAGGCATTTCTGCTCTGGCTGACTCGCTCATCCACAATTTACTCTTCTTGTTCTCAAAGCTGCCACGGAGCTGCTCCAGACGACTGAGGGGGGCGTCGTGTGTGAGGCCCTGGTGGGGTCTGAGGAGGGGGCCCCAGTGACCATTCATGAGGGGCCGCGATCCGGGGGAAAGCCCGGCTCTGACTGTGGGGCCGGCCACCTGTCGGGAAGGCCTGCGGCCACCGGGGCCCCGGGTCACAGGGCAGGTCCGCGGCAAGGGCCCGCCCGCCCGTCCACCCTGTCCCTCCGCTACCGAGTGGCCTGGCTCGCCCTCCATGCTGCCTCCTTCCGGGGTCTCTGTTCTCCAAAGTGGGGGCACAGGAGGCAAGGCCATTGTCGGCTCTGCTGGTGGCCTCGTTCCACTGGAGGGGACAGAAAACGGGATGGGGGGGCAGCCTAGGGGCGCTCTCACGGGGAAGAGGAAGACAGGGCACCGGGGGTCAGGGACAGTCGGGAAGGCCCTGGGCCCGGAGACCAGGAGCAGAGGGGGAGGGGCAGGGGAACACGTGCGCACACACACTTAGGGTTTGTGGCGTGTTCACACATGCATGCGTGTGTGACCCCCGCAGAGACAGGCCCCTCCAGAGTTGGGTGTCTGCGGGGGCGGATGGTACAGAGAACACGGGAACCCTTACCGACTCATCTACACCCCAGACGCACCAGAGAGCATTTTCTTCTGGGCTTTTTTACCCCCCTTTTTTTTTAACGTTTATTTATTTGAGAGCAAGAGAGAGGGCGAGCCAGCAGGGCAGGGGCAGAAGGGGAGAGAGAATGCCAAGCAGGCCTCCGGGCGGTCAGCGCAGAGCCAGATGCCGGGCCCGAACCCATGAGATCATAACCTGAGTCAAAATCAAGAGTCAGACGGACGCTTAACCGACTGAGCCGTCCGGGCGCCCTGGGCCTTTTTAAATTGAAAATGCACAAATGAACAAAACAGGCTCGACCCTTTGCCCCTGACTGCAGACATTCATGCCAGGAGGAGAATTTAGAGGCACCAGGGCACCGCCAGGTCCCAGCCCCGAAGCGCACGGCGCTGGCCACGAGCAGCCCCACACTCGCTCGCCCCAGGACGTGTGGGATGCTGGATGTCTGCATCAGGAAGGGCCACGGTGACTCAGGAACCCGGCTGTGGGGCTGCCCTGGGTCAAGGGACTCTGGATTTCACAGCAATGTCCCCGTCCCCCCACCTCGCAAGAGCTGGAAGCCGGAACTTGTCCCCACGGCTCCGAGCTCACAAATCCTGAAGCCTTCGGGGCTCTGGCCGGGCCCTGACCGAGTCGGGGCGGGACGTGCGGTCTGAGCTCCGTGCCCGCCCTCCCGGTGCCGGCGGCCGCACTTGCCCGGCACCTCTCAGCTTGGGTTCACCGGGGCTGAGTGTAGCCGTGACCCTGAGCTGACCAGCCTGCTCCCTCTAGAAATACAGCCGGGTCGCTGGCCGGCCGTTTCTCCAGAGTAAATACACAGGAGCTCGGGAAAGACAGACACACTCCTCCCGTCTCTCGGTCACAGTGACCGCCTGACCCTCCGTTGCTGGGTCTCACGTCATCAGACCTTTGTGTCCCCGGTGAAGTCACATCATGTCGGCTTTGGGACGTGGGGGCACCCTCCCGCGGGACAAGCATACCCTGGGGTGGCTGGGGGCCAAGGGCTTGCGGTCTGTCTGGTGCCCGCGGTCTGTCCCCAGTGCCCGCGCCCTCCACGGGGGCTGTGCAGGCTCAGCAAAGTGCAGACTTGCTCTCAGGAGCCTCTCGGCAGGGGAGGGAGCCGACCGCCCCCCTCAGGCACACAGCACCTTCAAAATGGTGGCCTGTTGGCGGCCGTGGTGCAAGGTGCCAGGGGAGGGGTGATGTCCTCATGCAGGGGGAGCCTGGATGGGAAAGCGGGGGCCAGTCCGACCCTGGGGCAGAGCGGGGACAGCCCCGGGCCCATCGGGGCTCCAGAAGGCCCCGGGGCTGTGATGAAGGGCCTCTTCAGAAGTAATGGGGCTCCTTCCAGGATGGGCCTCTGCCCACACCTGGGGCCATGCGTGACTGGGACTCGGGGACACGTTTACCAGGCTCGTGACCAGAACTGCTCAGTGGTGGGGGCCGAATTCTCACCTCGCACGGGAAGAGAAACCACGTGGCTTGAGGTTTTTGGACTGTCTGCCGGTGAAGAGGCTGCCGAGCTAACAGTTACTGTCTCAGGTCAAGCCCTGCCTGGAAGGGTGTTTGCCATAATTAAATGAGAACCAGCCCAGGACAAAGCCTGGCCTGGAGGCAGCGGAAGCACTTGGCGGGGAGAGGGCCTCTTCCCGCCCCCAGGGACCGCCCCGGCTCCCGGCCTCCCCCTCCCCCTCGGTGACACAGGGAAGTGGAAGGAAGACGCTGACTCCCACAGTACCAGGACGCAAAGTGACTACGTGTCCGTTTAAACTCTGCACTGAAGCAGGTGCAACGGCTCATCACCTTCCTTCCTTTCAACAAAAGCAAGGTGCTTCCCCACCAGCGTGTCTTTATCTCAAGAGTCAGAGCTGCAAAGTGTAACTTAATTTAAAAAACAATTATGAGTGAAACACACGCTCCCAGGAATGATCCGCTCTTCAGAAGGGAAGAACAAAGGCGTCCACAGAAAGCCACAAGCCCCTCTCGTCTGTCTTACAACATCAACGCCAACGCTCGCGCGCACCGCAGGGACGAGAGAGCCCGACCCCCGCGCGCCTCCCCGGGGACGGGGGAGGGAGGCTCTGGAGGTGTGAGCGGCCCAAACGCCGCTCCGTGCGCTCTGCATTCATAACTCTCGAGGCTTCGTGACTTAGAGCAGCAATCACATGGAGAAACAAGATAAAGACGGGAGGAAATTATCTCCTTGCAAGTTTGGGAGGAAAGGAAGCGACGGAAGGTTAATGCTTTGGCGAAATATTTCCAGTTATTTCATGCAACCATTTTGCAATATCCCTAATGTTTTCGCACATCACATGCTCTTCCGGGGGGATAACAGCTTGTGTTTTTGAAAGGAGGGAATAAACACCTCACAGGCCTCCGTGGCTGCCTCATACCTTGGAAGATTCTGCAGCCAGACTACCCGGCTCGGAGACGCACGTGCGTCCGGGCGCCAGGCAGCCGCTGGGCCTCTCTCTGTGTGATGAACAAGCACTGCCAAGGCTCAGACAGAGCCTCTGCTGAGAGCCACAGACGCTCACAGTTTGCGTCGCTTTCACGCAAAGCCACTGGCTGCAGGTCACGTCAGGGAGTCGGATGCGGTTGGTCACTCGCTCCTGCCGGTGCTCCCCGCGAGCACCGGTGTGGCGGGGGTGGGGGGCTCTCCGCACCAGGTTCTGGGGATTAGGGCCACTCATGACTGCTGAGCGCCGTGTTTCTGTGGTTCGGGGCAGCCAGGGACCCCGCGCGTCCCCGGGGCGGCTGTCACTTCACCTGCGGCCGCCGCCCTGGGCGTGGAGGTGTGTAAGGGGGCAGGAGACGGTGACGGTCACAGGGAACCGCGGTCGGAGAGTGAGCTGCTGCTGCAGCCCAGCATTCACGGACAGCGCCCTCCAAGGCCAGGGCGCGGGTCCGCGTGAGGGGCAGCAGGCCGTGTGGACCGACGGGTTTCACCAGGACCGCGCGCTGGCCCCGGCAGCAGAGAGCACGGTGCTTGGCATCCTGCCCTTGGCACGAATGTGAACGCTCTGCCAGGGTCTTGGGGCACCCGGCCATGCCCAGGGCAGGCCGCCTGTGTGGCTGGGGGGCGGGGGTCCACGCGGGAGAGCAGGATTGGGGGCGAGGCGGCCAGGTGCCGCCCCAGCATGGGGTCTGGGGGCCCCGTCTCACTGGCCCCGCGGGGTCTCAGGAAGGGGACACACGGGGGGTCTGGGGAAGGCGCAGGCAGGTGTCCCCTGGAAGCATGTGGGCATCAGCCTTCCTGCTGCGCCCAGAGAGGGCAGCAGGGCCTCATGAGTCTGCTCAGGGCAGGATGCACCTCCTTCCCTGTGGCAGGTCAGTGGCCCCAGCTCTGCGCCCCTCGAACGTCCCGGGGCAGGGACGTGGGCTGTTTGGTCAGGTTGTGCTGAGCACGTGGAAAACATCATTTCCCCCCATATTTTGTTCATTTGCCCAGATGGTGTAAAGATTGGGCGCTTCTGAAATGTCAGGATGAGAAGAAAGGCAGCCAGGGCTGGTTCTGAGAAGACAGCTCTGCTCCACTGACTCCAGCTGCATGGAAGCTTCTGGAGCCTGGTCTCAGCCTCCACTGCCCATCTCAAGTTCCAGGGCCGTCCCTGGTGAGGCAGAGACACTTCTGCTCTTTGTTCCCGTCAGCTCGTTGGCATGGAAAAATATGGCCTCTGGGTGCCCCTGACATCGGCTCAGGTCTGATCTCACGGTTCATGAGATCGAGCCCCGTGTCGGGCTCTGTGCTCTAGGCACGGAGCCTGCTTGGGATTCTCTCTCCTCCGCTCTCTCTGCCCCTCCCATGCTTGTTCTCGCTCTCAAAATGAATACCATTAAAAAATATACAACTTCCTACCCATTCAAGAGGGAACTTTGGCCACAGCCAGGCGGCTCCCTCTGCTGGCGGCCTGGGGACGGATGCCCTGGACAGCGGGCCGCCCCTGGTGGTCCCTGCGAGTGGACCCTCCTGGGGGGCGAGTGACCTGCCAGCAGGATGGTTCCCGCACACGGGTGTCTGATGCAGGCTTTAGGCTGGAGGGGAGGGGAGTGGGGGGAGAGCAGGGGCAGGGGAGCAAGACGAGGCCAGACACGGGGCACACGACCCTGGCTGCCACCCCACCCTCTCTGGGCCATGCTGGGTCACTGCTGCCCTGGCCCGGGCCTGCGAGTGCTTTCAAGACCCTCCCCCAGCACCCGCCGCACCTCTTACCCACCTGCTGCCTTCCCACCTTGGCCAGGCAGACCCTCCCCCCTGCTGCCCGCGGGGCTCCGGGCTGATGCTCACCCCCAAGGTCCAGGATCCTTCTCAAACCCCAAGGTCCCACTGTCCCTTGCCCTATAGGGCTCCCCTTGCCCTGGGACCAAGGTCTCCCAGACCACGGGGTCTCACCATCCGCACCTCCCAGCCTCCCAGGCCGCTGCACAGTGAAGCCCCCTCCTCCTTGTGTGTGCACCCCTGCGTCCCCTCCAGCACCTCCTCCCAGCCTGCAGGGTCAGCCCCCGGCCCGTCCTCCTGTGCGCCCCCCTCACGGGCGCCAGGTGTCTCTGTCACCGGCTCCCAGTGACTCGTCTTGGCGTGTAAGTATCCACCTTGGGCACCCAGGACGTTGGCACTGGCCGGTCCCGTGTCCAAGTCCGGCCGCCTCTTTCCCTGCAGGTGGGGACCGCTCCTCCCCCTCCCTGCCGGTCTCGCCGTGCTTCTGGCCGAGCGCACAGGGGCCTCACACTCGGGCCACACACGGGAGCTTCACACACCTGCAGGATGGCTGCTGAGCGTGGGGACGGAACAGTGTCCACGGCAGACAGAACACTGGCCTCTAAAAGTGGTCCACGGGGACTTGGCTGATGTGACTGTGTTATGTGTCGGGATGGGGCCCTCGCTGAGGTCTCAAGGGTCCCACGGGGGGCAGGGGCAGGAGGTCAGAGCTGGAGGCCGGGCGAGGGGAGCAGGTCAGAGGGCGGTGGGCAGGGGACGCATGGCGGGCAAGGACTCCTCCCCAGAGCCTCCGTAGGGACCAGCTCTGCCCACACCCTGGCTGTCACCTCATTTTGGACCCCTGACCTCAGAACTGTCAGGAAACACATTTCCGTTCTTTGAAGCCACGACCTTCGTGGTTCTTTCTTCCAAAGCCCCGGACGCACCCTCCCGGCAGGCGTCCCCCAGAGGCTGGGCCGGCCCTCGGGGCTCACCTCGCCGGCAGCACTGCGCTGGCCCGTCCTCACCAGGGCCCACCATGCCCCCGGCCCCAGAGTGGGGGGCTGTGCGGTTCACGGAGCAAGGTCCCTGCTCAGCGATTTGCTCTAATTACAAATTGCATAAATACGCACTTGAAGCGTGCCACGAGGGGTGCTGTGCCACAGGAGAGGTGACGCCGAAGCAGCGTGAAGACGGAGGGCCTGTGGTGGCTGCAGACTCACTGTGCTGTGTGGCTCATCCTCCAGAACCTTCCATCAAAGCGAAATGCCCTCATGGTCACTTCCTAGGACCAGGCGCCCTGAGAGCCCACCAGCCACAACTTCTCCAGGATGCTGGGGCTCAGAGAGGCGAGCTGACTTGTCTGAGGATGCACAGCCAGATGGCAGTAGAGTCTGGTTACCAATTTTTCTGGAAAGTTCTCTGGCTTGGTTATCACTAGTGTGGGCTGGGGGAAACGGCTGAGGGGAGGGGGGCCGGCAAGGAGCCCTGAGGCCCAGCCAGCGCCACCTTCCGGATTCTGCGCCTCCCCCAGCCCCGCCCCCACCAACCCAGGCAGCCAGCAGACAGGTGAAACCCGCCCCCCCAGCTATTGTCTCAAAGTTCTAAACTCACTGCTGGTGGCAAACTTTTCACTAAATACACAGATGGTCCTGCCCGATCCTGTTAATGAAAATCTCTCACATGGCTACAAAAACAGACGCGATCATCTGTTTTCCAACATTTTGAAAAAAATCTACAGAGGTGTAAGGTGCTACACAAATGAGAATAATTAGCTTGTGCCATCTGTGGAGAAGGAGAAAAGAAAAAGAGCCGTCCCTGCCTGCTGCACCCGCTATTTCTGGCTTCAGTGAGCACCCAGAGCCGCCGCGGGGTCCAGGGACGGCCCGGCGACAACGGCTCCGTCCACGGGGTTCTCGCGCCCTCGCTCCCATGGGAAACACATGGTGGCCTTCCCGGAGGAGGCGCTGCCCGCCCGGCCACGGTTCCACACGTTTGCGCACACGCCCCCGGACAGAGGAGCAGGTGTCCTCTGGGATCACTGTCTGGGCAGTCGGTCACGTGGTCTGGCGCAGGGGTGGCGGGAGGCGGGGATCGGGGCCCACGGCTTCTCCGCTAACTCACGCCCGTGTCCACACGCTTGCTGCGCACCGACCACCAGGCAGGTGCGGTCCCGGGAGTGGTGCCAGCCCGGCCCCGAGCCGCCCAGCGCATCCGCTGAGACCAGCATTTTGCTTTTTAATCAAATCTCCATCATCCACAGATAGTTTTTAAAATTTTGTTTCTTTTTAATGTTTATTTTTGAGAGAGAGAGAAAAAGAGAGAGAGATAGCACTCGGGGAAGGGGCAGAGAGAGAGAGGGAGACACAGAATCTGAAGCAGGCTCCAGGCAGAGCCCGCCACGGGGCTTGAGGTCATGAACCGCGAGATCGTGACCTGAGCCGAGGTTGGACGCTTAACCGACTGAGCCAGCCAGGCGCCCCAAGTCCAATAACGTATTTAAAAACACATACCACGACCGAGTGGGCTTCTCCCAGGTATGCGTGGCTGGCTCGACATTTGAAAATCAATGAATGTGACCTGTCACATCGACAGAATCGAAAAGGAAACTCACAGGATCACAGCAACAGATGCAGAAAGAGCATTTAGCAAAACGCCGCACCCGTCCATGATGAAAGGGCTCAGGAAACCAGGAACGGAGGTTATGTTCCCAACCTGGTAACGGCTACCCACAGGAGCCCTACGGTGACCCCCCAGTTCGTGGTGAGACACTCAGACCTTCCCTCCTCGGATCAGGACCAAGGCAGGGATGTCCCTTCTCGCCACGGCTTTTCAACAGTTCACGTGGAGTCCTTGCTCACGCAATACGGCAAGAAAATGAAGAAAAGATACACTGACTGGGCAGAAAGCAAGAAGACTGTCTTTGCAAAACTGGAAAAGTGATTACAGCGAAGTTACAGGACAAAGGTTTACAGACAAAAGCTTACTTCTTTCCTATGCACAAGGAACAGGGGAACTTGAAATGGAAAACAGTTCCATTGATATTAGCGCCTATCAAAAGGAAATACTGAGGTACAAATCTAACAAAATACATACCAGACCTGTCTGCGGGAGAACTCCCGCACTCTGATGAGCGAAATCACAGAACCACGTAACGTGGAGACAGTCCGCGTTCACGGACGGGAAGGCTCAGTATCGTCAGGATGTCCCTTTGCAGCTTGAGCGATAGATGCACTGCAGTCCCTCTCAGGACCCCAGGAAGCCGTCCTGGGGATTTGCCCAAATGATCCTAAGTTTACAAGGAAAGGAGGCAAAGGCGCCAGCACAGCCGCCGCGGCACCAAAGAAGGACCAAGTCGAGCTGATGCTCCCTGACTGCAGACTTGCCGCAGTGATCCAGACGGAGTGGACGGGCTCCCCCGGGGGAGCAGCAGCCAGTGCAAACTCCACCGTCCACCCCCAGGCTGGGGCCCTCGTCCGGAGCCCGGGGCCGTGACAAAGCAGCTTCTGCGCTGAAGCCCTCGCCCAGGCCTCCTCTCACCACAGTGGGAGTCGACACGCCAAACGTGTCCCTGAGCTGAGATCGGGGCGTGCGAGGTGATGGGGCCCCGGGGGCTGCGGGGCGGGGACGGGACCCCCAGAGGAGGCATGAGAGCACGGGAGAATCTCCCACCTGACCGGTGCCCCGGACCGTGCCGGCCGGCACATCCTTGGTTGGCCTCTCCTGGTTCCCCTGCCCCCCTGCAGTCAGTCCCGCGATGGCACCACCTCTCCCACAGACGAGGGCTGACCTGCGTAGCCACCAGGGACGTGGCAGAAATGAACACGCGGCACTCCCAAGCTGGGCCCTGAGCGCGCTGGGCTCCCCTTTCACGCTCTTGGGCGGCTGGGTCTGGGGGACAGCGACCACGTTGTGGGGAAGCCCAAGCGTCTGCCTGGAGTCCTGGAAGGTGTCCGCCTGGCAGGGGGCCGCCACCACCAGGAGGCCGGCTCGGCGCCTTGAGGCAGAACCTCCCCACGAGGCTGCTCTCGGGTTCCTGAGCCGCGGAGCCACCCGGTGACCAGTGGTCACATGACTCAGGGATCATCTGTTACTCTTGTCACAACAGCTCAGCCCGACGCACGGTCGCTTCCCCCGGAAAGGAGGAACCGATGGCTGAGGAGGGGCCGTCTCGGGTCTGGGGAAGAGAGCGGGGGAGCCGGCCCCTCCACCTACCGGGCAGGAGCTTTAATTCTCTGCTGAGGTGCTTGAAATACCCTCCACTTGGGAGCCCTCCTCCCCCAGACAGCACGCCGCCTGCCTCTGGCCGGGCACCGGGGCGGGTGGACCAGGTCTGTGCACCCCTGTGGACTGTGCTGTGGGGCCTGGCCTGAAGCAGGCGGCAAGGGCGCGTCCTGGGGGGCCGTGTGGTGAGAGGCGGCTCCTGGCCGTGGAGTCTGGGGGAGCAGTTGGCCCCCCTGGCATCACCCACGGCAGCCCCAGAGCCACAGCCCCATGGAGGCACGGCCCCTTCTCCCTGGAAATCACCTCTGTTTAAATCAGTTCCATCTGTGTTTTGGAGAAAGTTGCAGAGTTGGGTGTGGGGTGCTGTGGGCACCGTTGCAAGAAGTGGTAGGGGCCCTGGGGGCAGATCTGGCCACTGTGGCCCCTGGAGGAAGAAGGGGAGTTTCCCCTCCGGGGGGGATAAGTGCACCCACACGGGGCAGGCTCATCCTGCCTGCACCCCCACAACCAAGGCCAACCGCCAGCCTGATTAGGGTCTCCTGCAGCCCGACCCTCTTTCAGACTCCCAACACACTCCTGCACAGACCGCCTCCTGCAGGCAGGCCACTGGGCGCTCTGTGATGCGGTGACCTCACTCACCCAGGTGCCCATGTTGCCAGCATTTGAACACGAGTGTAGCCACTGCCGAACGGACCCATCTGGAATCTTACAATGGTGAGCAGACCCTTTGACTGGAGGTGATGCCATTTCAGGTGTGATCCACTGGAAACAACTACTCCTGGGGAAATAGGACATCTGCACCATCAACCACTAACATCTTAGTGAGAACTAGTTTGCCTGACGAACAAAACCATTATCGTTATGCATTCCTATGCATAAGCGCAGCATTCCAGAAATGTTAGGACCTTCTACACGTCCTTTTCACTGGGCTTGCCTTTTTCCCAGGTTTCCGTGTACGTAAGAATTACATGCGTAACTCCTGACTCTCCTGTAGAAAAGGCACAGGGCAGGGCCCACACTGTCCATCTGCGGCTGCATCCCGTACGCAGCCATCAGGAGCGAGCAGGAGTGCGCCGGGCTCTGCTAACGCGTCACTGAGGCCTCCTCGGGCGGCTGGCTGATATGACGGCAGGGCGAGGAGGTCTTGGAGAAGATAAGAGAAGTTGGGGAGGACACCATGGTGCGGGGGTGGGGCTCAGTGCAGGGAGGGGGCCGTGTGCAGGGGCGGAGAGTGGGGGCCATCGGGGCTCAGGTCGGGAGGTGGGTGCTGCTGAAGTTGGGCCCAGACCCAGGTCCCGGGAGCCCGGCGGAGTCCGTGCATGAGCTGCAGACCCCCGCATGCCCTTCACCTAAGAGGAGCCCAGCCTCTGCCCCACCCCGGGGCCCTGGGGGGCTCCGGGCAAAATGCCCGCAGACGGAGTGGCGGGAGCAGGTGTCATGAGGGAAGGCCTCTGCTTTTCCAAGGGAGCTGCCAGAGAGGGCGAGCGCCTTCCCACTCCCGGAGGGCTGGGGACACTGCAAGAGTCCCCGCGGCCGTCCTGGGGGTCTCTGGGATTCAGGGGTGCTGACCAGGTCGGCTGCCTTCTCCCCAGCCTTATGTGCAGTCGAAGTTCAAGGGCTTCAGAGCAGAGGCAGGTGATCTCTTGGGGTCCTTGCCCAGGGCCGATGCCCCTCATGTGCCTGAAGGAGCGGCTGCGGCAGAAGCGCAGCAGAGCCGGACAGGTGCGTGGAGCGCTGTGACGTCCCCGTGTGCGGCCGCACAGCTGGGCACCACGGGCCGGGCTGGGCTCTGCCATGTGTGGGCGCCTTGCCGCCACCCCAGGGAAGCCGCCAGAGCTGACGTCGCTGTCGGGCCCCGCGAGGCTCCGGGCGGGCGTGGGCATGGAGAAGGCCCCGCAGACGCTGCCGAGGAGCGTGGGCTGCTATTTCTGGATCCTGTGTCTGTCTCCTCGGGAGGAAGCCGCACAGCCTGGCCTCCTCTCCACGGCCGGCGGCGCGGAGGGGACGCGGATGCTCCGCCTGGGCCTGGGGATGGCCGGGCTCTCGGAGCCGCAGCGTGGACGTGCGCCAGGGGAGCCCCCGCAGCCCTTCCAGACGGACGCCCGAGGGGGCTGCCTTCCGCAAAGCCCGCGGCCCAGCACCCGGCGCGGCTGGACTCCATGCCGGCTCTGTCTGCTTTGCGGGTCCTGCCCCTCCCTGCACTGACCAGGAAGCTACTGACCCCTGCCTCCTGTCCCCCCCTTTTCGGGGCCACCTTTCCACGACCCACAGGACAGGACACTGTGAGTGACAGTTGGCGAGGACACCACTTTGTCCTGATTTAATGCCGCCCTGTGGGGTGCCGGCCGCATGCCAGCACGGGCAGGAGCCGGAGCGCTGCACACGGCCCGCTGTTTGGTTCCCATGGCCCTTCTCTTTGTAAATGGCCCGACCGGGTTCCCTTGGCCACCACCATGCGTGCAGCTCCAGGGAGAGACCGAGGCCGAGGGCCGAGATTTCCCTCTGGGCTGAGCCTCGCTGTTAACATCCTTCTGGAAGCCTGTTTGCCGAAGCTCACGGCTCAGGCCGGAGCGCGAGTGCGGTGCGCGGAGAAGTCAGCCTGGTGCTTCTAAACGGCAGGCAGCGGCCCGTTACGTGGGGTCGGAGGGAGGATGTGCTCCCTGGCAGAGTCGGCTGTGGAAACGCAGCTTCCGGCTGGGCCTTTCTGTCCGTCCTTCGTGCTCGGGGTCTGCCTGTGGCCAGACGCTCTCTGCTCCTGAGACACCTCCCCCCTCGTCACATCTGTAAAACTGTGTCCACCGTGTGGCTCTTGAGAGAAGTCCATCTCCTGCAAGTGACGCCCCGTCAGAGCCTCTGGAGAGGCGCCGGCGGCTGGGCGGGGTCTTGGGTCCCTCGTGACACCCCGGGCCGAGCCGAGCCTCCTTGGCCAGCGCGCCTGCCTCCATCGAGAGGTCCGCTCCATCGGTCTGAGTGTCTGTTCCAGGCCCCCCAATGGCGGCAGCTGGGTCACGCAGCTCGGAGTCCGGACTGCGGCGCCTCCCGCTTTGGTTTTCTTTTTCAGGATCGCTTTGGCTGTTCGGGGTCTTTTCTGGTTCCGTACAAGTTTGGGGATTGTTTGTTCTAGGTCCGTGAAGAACGCCGGCGGCTAAATGGGCCGGGGGCACTGAGGACGCGTGTTGGGACGGGCCCTGGGGTCATGCGCAGGGGACCAGTCACTGGATTCTAGTCCCGACATCATTATTGCACTAGGTGCTAACTGACTGGGATGGAAATTAAAAAACAAAAGCGGTCCATTGGCTTCCTGGGATACGGGGCGGGGCCTGGGAATCGGGGCGGGGCCTGGGAGAGGACCGGGGCCTCCCCCCCATCACCTCTGGCTGTGAGGGGGGTGGGCACTCGCTCTCTGCCTGAGGGGACTCTCAGACCTCAGCTGGGGGTGGGGGTGGGGTCACCGGCGCCTTGAAGGGGAGGAGGCGACACCGGTTTACTCGGTTTACTCGGAGCTCTGAGCTCTGCGCGTCAGGGGAACTTGACACAGTGTGGGTGTTTGATTTGGCCGTGAGTGATGTGTTTTCACGGCTGGCGTGTGTGTGTGTGTGTGCGCGCGCGCGCAGAAGAACCCAGCGAACCCCTGGCAAATGGAGCCTTGGGGCCGTTCTGCGGGTTCCGCCCACACCTCCCCGAGGCCTCTGCGGTCTGGGAGGGAGGCGGCGGCCGGACGTTCTCCTCCTGCCCTCCGCTGCCCTGTCCTGACCTGCGGGGGCCGGAGCAAGCCCCGCGACGGCACTGAGATCAGCAGAGACGGTGTTGGGGGACGTCCGAGCGCCCGGGTCCCTGCCATGTCGCAGGGCCACCCCCGGGGGCAGAACGCCATGGCACACGTTAGCCCACATCTGGGAGCCCGGGCTGTAGGGCTGAACGTTCTCACCGCAGGTGGGTGAGCCTGGTCCCGCAGGCTGGCCGGTCCCCACCATGTCCCCTGCTGGCCTCCCCGGGTGGCTGAATGACATTCTGCTCCTTTCAGATAATTGGTAACAACCCCCCGCCCCGCCCTGCCCCCGACCATCTGCCACAAGCTCGGGGACGGACGCTTCACAAAGATGGGAACAAACATTTCCACAGGAAGCCCCTTCCCAAACCTTGCCACCCACTGCGGTTTACAGGGAGCCGGCGAGGGCCTAGGTGGCACCGAGGAGGGGATGGGCCCTCAGGTGGCTGAGGTGTGACCCAGGCAAAGGGGAAGGGCAGCGACTGGAGCGGGCAGGGCCCCAGGTGCTTGCGGGGCCTGTGAGCCCCCGGCCACTTCGGGGCTGAGCTATCGACCCATCGGCGGGTCTTTTCGGGCCCGTCTCCCGCAGAGCTGCCAACACGAAGGCTTGCAGTCCAGGTCCGGTTCTCACTCCGGGGACACCTGGCAGTTGTCATGCCCTGGGAGGACAGCTCCTGACGGGCATTCAGGGGGTGGAGGCCGGGTCCTGCTCAACACCCCTCAGCGCCCAGGACAGACCCTCGCCATGAACCACAGGCCGGGCCACACGGCAGCAGCGCGGAGGCTGGGAAACCCCCGTCTAGGCTGCAGATACTACATACGGGCCAATTTCACATGGAAAAAAAAATCCAGATTTTTAGCTTGTCAGGAAGATTCAGAAGATCTGGTGCCGTGTGGGAGGTGAGGTCCAATCTCATCCTGCTGCCTGCCTCCCGCCGTGGCCTCGGGAGCCCCGACCCCGAGGCTGTGCTCAGGTTGGCCGGTCCGAGGGCAAGCTGCTGCCCCCTTGGAAGGACGCGCCGCCGGGCCTCCAGGAAGGCTGGCCTGACCCCCTGTGGCTGGCGGACGTGGCAGACACAGGGACCCTTCCCCACAAACCCCTAGGAATGGGAAGCCCCCCCTGAGGTCATTGGAGACTGGATCCTTAGAGTTAGTGTCCCTGCTGGCACCTGTCTCGAGGGGCCACACTGGGAGGCGTGGAGGCCCAGGGGCACACTTCCAACGCTTCGGACCTCACGAAAATTATTTCAGCCACTGACTCCTGCCCCAGCTGGCTAGTGTTCTTGCTTCCGGTGGGCTGAGCTGGGAGGGCTCACAGCTCAGCTGTGCAGGAGGCTAGGAGGGAGGGCCTGGCCCCCCACCCTGCCATCCACGGCCCGTGTTCCCTCCCCACTCGTGGCCTCCGCCTGGCCACTCCCAGAGGCAGCGACCCCCAGCTCCGTCCCCACAGAGCTGCCACGGCCCCGCCCAGCTCTTCAACCTTTTCATTTTATTGGAAAAGTTTACTTGGGAGTTCTGAAAGGTCACAATTAATATTTCCAAATGAAAAATACAAGGTAAAGAGCTCTGAGTAAATACTGTTTAAACCCACAGCCGTTCCAGCGAGCTTAAAATTATAACACAGAGGACGAGACCAGGCAGAGGGAGGCCGTCGAGGACCTGGCCTGTGGGAGGGAGGAGAGTCCCCCCGGGGCCTCGCGGAGTCCCGTCTGGGTCCACAGGGGACGCGTCCAGAGGCCGACCTGAGGGACATGCCTGCCACGCTCTCCGCAGGGTCATGGGACCCGGGAAGAAGCGGGCTGGGGAAGAGGCCCACGGACGGGAGGCAGGGGCTCTGATTCCCTCTCCCCGACCTCGCTCCTTCCCCTCCAATTCGTGGGCGTCGACAAATGACACTTTGCAGGATCAGGTTAGTCAGCACTCCGCAGGGCTGTGCCACGGCTCACTGCCACCGCCGGCGCGGCGCCTCCCGTCTGGGGTTCCCGGCCACGGACGCCCCCAGTCGTGCTCAGACGGCATCCACGCCCGGTGAGCGTGCGTAACCACTGCCGCCTTGCACTGGCCTCCGTGCTCGCGTGTCCTGTCTCCTCCCACCAGGAGGGACGCTCTGATGTCAGGGTCCCCGCGTCTGCATGAAGGGGGGGCTCGTGCACAGGAAGGGGAAGACGGAGGACCGAGGCGGATGCACTAAGTTTGCTCAGCAGGTCCTGTCTCTAGCTCGGCCTCCATGGCCCCCGAGGGCCCCCGGGGGTCCCGAGCCCTCCGCACCACGTGGCCGGGATGACCTCCACCGTGTTCATGCTCTACCCCAAACACGGCACCGCCACGGGACGAGGACCGTGACAAATACAGGCCGGCCGAGGGAGGACGCTGAGCACCGTCTGCGCGGAGCACGCTCACACGCTGTCCCGTCTTGCGCATGTCTCCGGGGCCCTCCCCACGGGGCAAGCGGGTGATCGGGCACAGCAGGCCCTACTGGTTTTGTAGGAAAGTGATAGGTGTAGGTGAAGAAGTCTAAGTTTATATCAAATGGAACAGCAGATCAGTGGCAAAGTCCTTCAAATCACTTTGTAAAAACCAGTCCAATAAACCAGTGCTGTATCCCTGGTGCCGTTGTGATTTTAAGACGCACATTCAGAGAAATAAAATGCATATGTTATTAGCAGCCATTCGGACTTGCTTTAACTCCGACAGCCCTGAATCCAGGTCGCGATCAGTTCCGTGGACGCCAGAGCCGTTGGCTGCGTCGCGGGGAGGCCTGCAAGGATTTGCGACAAAACACGAAGTGCAGAGTTCGCTCCTTCAGCCGCCGGGGGGGGGGCGGGTCTGGGACCTCCCTGAGGACAGAGCCACCCCCGTGCCCCGTCCTGCCCTGCTGAGCGGTGGTGGCAGGAATAAAGTTGATTCTTGGAAATTAAAAAAAAAAAAAAAAAGACCTGGGTTTCTGATTGCCGCTGTCCTTGTTTCCAGAACGTCTGACCCCAAGAGCCTAAGAGAAGCCCAGGGAGGTACCTTCCAGCCTCAGGAAGAGCACGGAAGGCACGTGGCCCACGGGGCATTAGAATCCGTGTGATGAAAACTGGCTCCCTGCAGATGCCGGACGTCTTCGGGGCCCTGCCATCTGTGGGCAGAAACGGGGCCCGCGGGCCTGCGACTCTGGGGCAGGCGGAGCCCGGGGCTCAAGTCTGGGGGACTCAGATTGAACGTGGCCCGTGGTGGGGCCAGAAGAGCCTCCATGACCTCTTGCCGGAAGGACACGTCCGTCTCCCCAGGAAAGAGGGGGATTACTGTAGGGCTTGGGACGCTTGTCCCCCGGCAGGGGCCTTACCCCAAGGCCACCGTGGTGCTGCCAACCCGGGCTGGCTCTGCCTGCAGGGAGAGGGCGCGAGCCTGCCCTTCCGGGGCGCGCTCAGCAACGACGCTTGTCCTTTGGATGCACGGATTCCGTGACCTCATTGGAGACCCGGCCGGGAGCCTCCGCAAGGCGAGGGGAAGTAAAACCCAGAGCGTCACTCTGAGGACGGAGCTCAGCAGGAACACTGGGTGACGGCGTGGGCGTGGCCTCCTGTGGACTCGGTGCTGGAGCCTCTCGGGGTCACTGGCTCCACCCCCTCGACGGGGCTGCGGGATGATGCGCAGACGATGTTTCTTTCTCCCCGAAGGCACCGTGGCCACGAGAGCTGCCAGGCACATGCCCCAGCTTCCACGTGGCCTTGTGGCACAGAACGCTGTGCCCACAGGTCTGGCGCGGCCCCCCAGCATCCCCATGCCCACGTGGCCATGGCCGCAGAGACGTCCGGGCAGTGGGCTGGCAGCCTCACCCTCGGGGCCTCCTCGGGACCAGGACGGACGCCGTGGGACCCCCTGGGCGCCATCACTGGGGATAGGAAGGGCTGAGCGTCCTCGGTCTGTCGCGCTGAGGGGCTCCTCCTCGGGTGGTGCTCAGTGGCCAGCCATGACCCCCAGTCGCCTTTGGCCTCCTGCCCTCTGCCTGCCCTCCGCCCGCCCTCAGTAGCTCCTGACTGTTTATCCCAGCTTTTCCGTGCAGGAATTTCTGCAGGCTTCCTGCCTGTTCCCACACGGCCTGTCTTCTGGAACCTTCTCTTCGACACTAGTTTATTTTTAGCTCTGGGCTCATTTTGACATCCAACAACACGGTGACCTGCACCAAGCCAGTGCGCGGAAGCCGCTGAGGCTGAGCGGAGCTACGCTGCTCGGGCCCCGGGAAGATAACTCGGCGAGTGGCGTCGGTGACCGCTGACCTGTTGAAAGAAGCCCTTTGTGAGTGGACAGAAGCCCGCAGGGCCAGGAAAGGCTGCCGTGTTCATGGGCTTCTGAGCCGAGGCGAGCGTCGCGCACGGGCAGGCTGCGTCTGGACCCCCAGCTCTGTGTGACCCCTACGCCGTCGGCTCCACGCCCCACACCTCCCCGGGGCTGGCTGTGGCTCGGGGACGCCGGTGTCAGCCACGGTGGCCGGGCTCGGCCCCAAACATCCGTCATCCCCACGGGCATCTGAGGCCGCAGTGACCTTTACGCAAGGACGGCCAGCTGAACGGTGACCCGGAGAAGGTCAGAGCGCCGGAGGCCGCCACGTGCCCCACAGGGAGGCTCGAACAGATCGCGCCTGTGGCCCCGGCTGCCGTTTCTCCCGATAAGGACCCCGTCAACACCGTTCCGCAGCGGGACGCGGTGGCCGTTCCCGTGCCACGTGAGATGGCCCTGTCCGTCCTCAACCACTGGTTGGACAGCTGCTCCCTGAACGCTCGGCGCCTGCACAGACCCGGCCACGGGGGACACGGAAGGCGGCCCGCACACAGGGTTTGCCCCGTCCTGCAGTGGTCACACCGGCACAGCAGCCGTGGCGCCGCGTCCGGGGGGTCTCCGGCACCGAGGCTGAGACACCGGCTCCGTGTGTCCTTGCGACGCGAGGCTGACGCCCAGACACAGTGACACTCCGTCGTTCGGCCTCCGCCTCGGGGCCCCTGCGGCCCAGGGACCGGCTGTCACCTCACACCGCCTCCCTCCGGTCCGTGGTCTCAGGCTCGGGGACGGAGTCCGCTCCCACTACGGGCGGCCGGCCTGCGAGGGAGGTGGCGTTCTCCAAGTGCCCGGCACTTGGTGGGCAAGGTCTCCGAAACACCAGAGAGACCAAAAGAAAATTATTTTAAATAAACGGACGCTCATTAGAATAAACGCTGGACGTCTCGACTCTGCGTCTTCAGCTGCACCCGCTGGAGCAGAGCAGACGCCGGCCTGGCCCAGGCGTCAGCGGGGGCTCGCCCGGCCTCGTGCCCGCCCTGCCCTGTGCCCGCCCGGCCTCGTGCCCGCCCTGCCCTGTGCCCACCCCGCCTGTGCTCGGCTCACAGGCCAGGAGCGAGGGCCCCCAAGACCCGCCCAGGGAGTGAGTGTGAGGGTGAGGACATCCTGACCCGCCCCATCCAGCACGGCAGCCACCGGCCACTTGTGGTGTGGAGTGTAACACCTGAGTTGCCATGTGTGGCTGAAGCCACATCGTGGGTGGTGTGGCTCTAGACAACCCTGGTCATTTCACAGGACAGAAACCAAGGCTGGGGAGGGGCTGATGTGTGCAAGGCCACATAACCAGTCCACGGGGTCTGTGAAGACCCCTTCTCCAAGGAAGGGCGCAGGGTCGGGGTCAGGGCCTTGGACGCAGCTCCTGGGGCCTCCCCTGAGCCCCTGCAGCCGCCCCCACATCCAGGTCCCTGAGGTGATTCCTGCCGGGAGGCCCTGGGCTAGGCAGGCCCGTGGCGCCCGTGGAGGGCAGTGGGTCGGGGAGTGGACGTGGGCTGATGTGCCCGGGTCGAACCTCACAGCCTCTCCCCAACCTGACTCTCAGCCGCGTTCCCACCTCCAAGGGGAGCTGGTGACAATCCCTTCCTCCAGGGCAGCGTCTAGGAGACGCCCTGTGGGCCCAGAGCAGCGAACCAGGGCCAGCCGGCGCCGCGCTGTCCGACCCGTTCTCATGGCTCCCGGGAGGGCACCCGGAAGGTGGGTGGAGCAGGCCTGGCCTGGCCGTGCGCCGCACCCCTGCAGGGCTTATGCGCATCGTTCTGTGTGTGCGGCTGCCTTATTCTGGGGGGGGGGGTGCACTTCCCTCCCGCCTCCGTCGAGCGTGCTTGGTGGAGGAACAGTGAAGAGACCGTGGCTTAGATGGAACTGTCTTCCTCTTGAAAGCGGTCCGCTCACTGAGCCCAGGGCCGGAGCCGGGGGTGCAGGCAGTGCGGCCGGGCTGGCACAGGCGGGGGAGCCGTGGGTGCCTGGTCCGGGACCGGGGGGGCGGGGCCAGCGCGGAGCCTCCGGGGCTTGGGCAGCCGTGGGGCTCGGTGACCCCAAGCTCTTCTCTGTGCCCACGGCCAGGACGCGTGACCGCCAGCATCTCGCGGCGCTCAGGTCCCAGGGCCAGACGTGCCGGGCGCGAGGGCCAGGAGGCCACCCAGCATCCTGTTGTGCAAACCGCCGAGTCCAGCAGCCCCAGGCCAGGGGGGTCGGCGGGAGCCCCCCGAAGCGCGCCGGTTCCTCTGCGGCCACAGTGACCCCCGGACCTCGCTGCCTCCCGCGGGCCGGCCCCCGTGGCCCCTGCCGGCTGGAGCGCCGCGTGTGTCCACAGCCAATCTGGCCTTGCCGGCGCCCCCGTGCCTGCCGCACGGCGCCCTCATTCCCAGTCCGAGGCTTGGCTCCAGAGCGCTGCGATTCTGCTCTCAGAAAACACGGCTGTTTTGATCTTTGCAGGCAGCCCAGCAGGAGAAACGCCGCGCATATTTTCTGCACCTATCCGGAGAAATCCATCTTTCACACCCTGCTTCACGCCATATGTTGGCAGCTGAAAGGATGGGAGATTTGGCTGTCAGTCTCTGAAGGCAGGGAGGCCTGTGCGTCCCCTCCGCGGCGCGCGGAGGAGACCGTGACATTTCGCTCCAGCGCCTGTCAGCGCCATGCGCGGCGGGGGCCTCTGAGGGGCTCCCAAGCGGGGGAGGAAACCGAGGGCTAACGTCCTCTTCACGGCGTCCGGGGGGGGGGGCGGCTCGCGGTCTGCAAGGGACGCAGAAGATTGTCGAGGCGGAGGCGTGGGGCTCCCCGAGTGTGTGGTCTGTGGGGCTCCCCGGGGCGCCGCTCCAAGGGCCTGTGTCCCAGTGCTCCGGCTGAGTCCCTGCCTGGCAGCTCGTCATCTTGGGGGGCCCTGGGCCCGAGGAGCACGGCTGGCGGACGACACCTCCAGTCTCCACAGTGAGATCCCGATGCACATTTCTTCTGGCAAGAGGGGTTCAAACGCGTGCACCTCCTCAGTGCACCTGCGTCCACGTGCATTTGGGGGAGGCCCGTCCACGTGTGACCTGGGGGCACCTCTGCCTGTCCGACTGGTTCTGGGTGTGGCGGTACCGACACAGGGGGCAAAGCTGTTGCGCTAGAACATTCTAACTGGAGACACTGAAAATCCCAAGGAAAGAAATGCCTGCATGCCGTGCCGGGGCGGCGTGCCGAGAGCAGGCAGGTGACCGAACAGACGCGGCAGCTGCTATGCGGCCGGTGGCCGGGCTGGGGCTTTGCCTCGGGGCAGGTGCTCTGAGGGGCACAGAAGAAAAGTGATAGAGGCCTTCACGCTCGGGGGAGCTGGCGAGTCTGCACGGGGCCAAGCGCCACCCTAGCGCCGTCACCCTTGCTCTGAGGGTCCCAAGCAGCTTCCGCAGGACACCGTGGGCTGAGCCCCGGCTTCTGGCTGCCCCTCACGTCCACTCTCTGGGCCTCTGGCGAGTTCCCACCAGTGTCTGGCGTGTGGCAGGCAATCGATGAAATGTGGGAACACAGGATGACGGGTGACAGACGCGGGCGGCCTGTGTGACCTGCCTTCACAGTGGGGAAACCTCCCCTGACGCTCCGCTGAGCCAGCACAGGACCCGGCCCTCGGGAGCGCCCGGGTTAAGTAGCGGCTGATCCAGCCAGGGAAGGGTCAAGAGCTTCCGGATCCCACGCCGGCCATTCAAACCCCCAAATGCCACTTCCCCTGGGCTCCGTCCTGGGGCTGCCGTCCTCACAGGCACTTTAACTGGATAACTGAAAAAAAAATGCCTTCTTTCATGATCTCCCGACACTATTGGCTTAAAGGCTTTCAGGAAAATGTGCTGACTTCTGACCAGAATCCACACAGGCCGCCAGGGTCTGTCACCCTGTCACTCCTGTGTGCCCACATTTCATAGGCATTTCTGAGGCCCCATCTAACATTTGCAAGAGATAAATCAAAAAGCACCCCCCAAAACCCAACCCACTCCCTTGCTTGTAGAAAATGGAGCATTAAAATAGAATCTAAATCCATTTTCCTGATCGATTGCCGCTGAAATGTGTGTACGCGGCAGCAAATTGAGTCCCGAGGAACACAGACGGGCTTCTGCGACGGCCGCCCGGGTGAGGAGTCTGCCCCCCGCCCCGGCCCGGCGCCCGGGGATTTGCAGGCACGGGCGCGTATCTGCGGAAACCTCCCGGCTCAGGCAGCAACTGCGCGCTGGGGAGCCCGGCGGGAGGCACACCCACGGTAAGCGGGTCTGCATCGCGGGGCAGGGACCCTGAGTCTCCCTCTTCTGGCTTTTCCCTTTCAGTCTAAGTTAGTGTGAGGTCAGTCTATCCACTTAAAACAGATCCTTCTAGGAATATGTTGACCAGAAGGAAAAGAAAATGCCTTTGATGCTTCTGGAAATAAATAAATATTCCTCTGATGAACTCCTTGACTAAACTTGAGGACCCCGGTGGCGCAAACGGATACAAGAAGTTACACGTACAGGTGCACACGCATCCGCATCTTTATCCCCCATGGACCTCACTGCCCCTCATGCCTAGAAATATCTTCGCACCAAGACAAGGTGCAGAATTTCCGTTTCTTGGCAGAAACAAAGGGGTTTATTTCTTTGCAGATTCTCATACTATTTAGAAATGCTAGCAAGGCTGTAATGGATGCAAGTTTATTTTAATGATTCAAGAATAGATACACACACACACACACACACACACACACACGTTTTCCTTCGCCTCTCTGACCCGGACTGGTGGCAGGTAGGGTGCTGGTGAGGTCGCAGGGCAGAGGGCAGAGGGCAGAGGGCAGAGGTGAGGCTGCAGAGGGGAGGAGCCCACAGGCCAGTGGGGACGGGGCCCTCACGGCCCCGCAGCCCATGCAGGTGGACCCATTCTGGGGGGAGGGGTCACCGACGCTACACGTCGCTCAGGAGGCTTGTATGGGGAGGGCTGGACTCCGGAAAGCCCCAGAGGCGGGGCCCCTGCGCTGTGCAGAGCCAGCAGGTGGGGCCCCAGGAACCGTGTCCACCGCCAGAATCAGGGCAGATGCTGCCCCGGGGCCCTGGGTGCTCCCTAAAGCCTCACAGCCACCTCTCTGGTCTCTCCTGTGGGGCCAGACCTACTGACACCAACCCAGGGCGCGGCCACAGCCCTTCGCCACGGGAGCGGGACCCTGGGGACGGGTGGCCGGGGGGACGTGGTCGCGATCCTCTGTGTGCACAGGCGCTCCCGGGAGCCCCTGCCAGGCTCAAGCCCCGCGGTCTCGAGCAGGCAGAGGGAGGTGCAACGGACGCGCTCCATGGAATAGAGCGAGAGCCACTCAGAGAAACGGCTTCCGCGTGTGGGCACGCGCAGCTGAGTGGACGCAGTGGTCCCTTCTCGACCCTCCACTGTCCCCACCTCTGTCCCTGGGGCTGATGCCACGTGCCAGGAACTGGTTGTGAGCGCCCCCCACCCCCTACCTCACCCCCCGCCAGCCCAATCACACGCAGTAGCCACAGCACCACCTCCAGGAAGCCTCCCAGGAATCAGCCACTGCCGACGCCCGGCCCCTGCACTGACCCACCCGCTCACGCAGCCACCGGCCGCCGTCCTCGTGCAGGGGAGTTAGAGCGACAGCCCGGTGCGCTGACCAGGCTGCGCGGGTCAGTCCTGGCTGCCCGCACGTGGGCCCCCACACGTGGGGGAGACTCGGGGACACGGGGCGTGGCCGTCTGCCCCAGACGCCCTGGGGGGGAGAAGCCCGTGGCAGAGCATGTCGGTGGGGTTTTGAGCGAACGCATCACAGGTGTCTGTTTTCAGTCTGTGCGAAGGCGAGGTCTCAAGGGGCCTCACTCAGCTCACGGGGCTTCTCCCAAGCGGCCGAGGTCACAGGGCCCTTCCCCACCGACGGCACGCGGGCCCCGGGCTGAACTTCGGGGCGTC
>PISW01004712.1:100206-156026 GCA_004023785.1 Mungos mungo
GGGGGGGGGGAAGAGGCGGATTCAGTCAGTTTAACTTGATTTGGTGACTATTTACACAGCGCTTCAGCCGGCGCTGGTGGAGATACATCCACGAATCAGGATATTCCAGGTCATGTCAGCCCCACAGGTGAGATCGACGGTCCAGCTCCGGAGAGGGCACCACGGCTCCCAGGGCGGGTGCGGGGCGGGTGCGGGGCGGGTGCAGAGTGGGTGGTGGGAGGGGGGATGGAGGGAGGTGGAGGGAGGGTGCAGGGAGGGGGAGGGGGGATGGAGGGAGGAGGGCGGGTGCGGGGCGGGTGCAGGGAGGGGCCCCTGACTGCAGACCAGACCTCCGAGACTCGGGTCCACCTCGGAGGGCCTCGGTCGATGGAACTTCAATATTATGTAAGCAAACTGTTAACAGTATCAAGACTAAACAGTAGCCACACCAACTAATGGGATTTACTTTCCTCCCAGGAAGGGACTTGAACACTGAAAACAAAAGACAAAGGCCAGCTCCCCGCCCCCCTCCCCTGGACCCGGAGGCCCTGCACCCCTGTGTCTTGAGGAGGGCCAGGCTCCCTGCCCGGAAAACACTGTTACGCTCTAGACCCGGGAACCACAGCCACAGTTCCATTTTCTTAAAGAAACGGGCGCCCCAGCAGGTGCTGACTGACCAGCAGGTGCTCCCGGAGATGAACGCTCCCTGTCAGCACCTCCCTGAGGCTTTGCGGGAGAAAGGATTTCCAAGTCACCGACCCGGGGACTTAAGAAATCGGAAGTGAGTTCGTTTGCCTAAAGGAAGTCTTCGCCTCTTCCATCGCCAAGCTGACTTCTAAGCAGAGTTCCTCCTCGTGCTGAACCCTCCCGGGGGGCCCCTGGCTCGTTCTGTAGCATCGGAGCAAACTCACTGACCACAGGGCGCCTGAGCCGGCGCATCCCCGGGCCGGCGAGGACAGGACAGAGGTGCCTCGGGGACGCTCGTCTGCACCTGTGCACCTGGGGGCCACGCCCATGTTTCTGGTGGCACCTGGGCAGCCTCTACGTGCACACAATCACCCTGGGTTTTGTGAGAAACTACCTTTAAGGACTCCTATCCACAGGGGAAAAGCAGGGGAGGAGACACTGTCTGTGAGTGGGTGGGGGCGGGGAGGGGGGACCCTGTGTGTCACGGCGGAGGTGGACCCTCTGAGCAGGGGATCCCGGGGCGGGGGACGCTGTGCGTGACCACGGAGGTGGACCCTCTGAGCAGGGGCTCCCACGAAGGGTTTTGCCCTCGTGCGCTTGGGTCACAGGATGGTAAGACCAAGGGACCCCTTGCTGGTGAGGGCAGAGTGGCTGGTGGGCTTGATCTATGGAGGTCTCAGGGTGACTGGGGGGGTAGGAAGTCAGTCACCCATTAGTGTGTGCACACACGCGCTCACACTCTGCTCCGGCTGCTGTGACTACTGTTTCGGGCGGCATGATGTGTTTCTCACAACTCAGAGACGGTGCCTTCCCGCTGGGTCCTCACAGGACGGCGGGGGTGAGGGAGCTCTCTGGGGTCTGCTTCCACGGGGGACCCCACTCCCAGGACCCATCATCTCCCAGGGCCCCCCTCCTAACGCCTTCTCCCCGGGGGTAGGAATTCAGCACGCGCATTTCGGGGGGCAGGGACATGCTGGCCAGGGTGAGCTCCCGGACCTCCGGGACCAGGCGGATGGACGGGGAGCCCTCAGCCGGGGCCACGGCTCTGCGGCAAAGCAGCTGCGGTCAGACTCACCGGCCGTGAGCCGCTCCGGGACTTTCACAGAAATCCTGATTCTTTTAGGAAAAGCTGGCAAGACCTCCCTTCTCTTGGCAGAAAAATATGTAAAATGATGGGTACAGACGGCACTGGTCTATTTTCACTGGGAAGAAAAGTCCCACCGCCTCGGCGGGTGCAAGAACAGAGCTTATTTTTGCCTTCTGTATTTATCAGAATTTTCAAGAACTGCAAAATGTCCTCCGATAAAGGAGGGAGAGGGGTCTGGAAGAAGTGCCTTTCCTTCCTGGATGTTGCCACACGGAATGTCAAAGGCACGAGGGTGCCGTCCATGGGCTGGTCCGTGCCACCTGCGGTGACGTGCAGGTTCATGCCCCGGACACTTTCCCGGCATCCGAAGGTGGGGGAGGGGATATGGGACGGCGGTGTGGGACCCCTCTGAGGGCTGGGACCTGGGGCTCCGAGGGGTGCCCCGGGTGACCAATATCGGGACAGTGGAGGGGGCCCGAGGGCCGGCCGGCCTCACGCTGTGCCAGGGTGGAGAGCTGGAGCCAGACAGGGAAGCAGGTGACGGAGGGGCCGCGTCAGGGCAGAGGCAGGCTCTCTGGGGCGGAAGGAGGAGGCCCTGTTTGCCAGGAGAGCTAACACATCCTCAGGGCTTGTCACAGGGCAGGCAAGGTGAGAAGAGGTGTCCTGACTCCTTATTGGTCCCCGTATTACGCCAGTTGGCGAAGGACCCCCAGTTCACCCACAGGACGGCTAAGCTTTGGCAGGTGCATAAGTGGAAGCAGGTTTTGAGGCTGGGGCCATATAAAAACGGCTCTCAAAGATATAAGCTAAAAAACAGATTAAAAATCACTGTGCTGAGTGCAAGAAGCCAGGGACAACAGGCCTGTGGTGGAGTCCGTTCCCGTGAGCGGCGCAGAGCGGGCAGACCCACAGGGACACAAGACAGGGGGCATATTCGCGGGGTGACATCCCCTTCTGGGGTGATGAAATATCTTGTATGAAAAGGCCTGAGACCCCCCTCCCCACCCAGCTCCATCCCTGCACCACACACATCATATCTGACCTTCCTGATCCATTTGAGTAAGACTGGGAGGCTCGGGGCCTGCTCTTCCCCAATCTAGAAGGTTCCATCAGGCAGAGTCCCGCTGCCATGTCCGTGATGCTCCTCCCTGGCCCGCCTTCTGGGCAATCCCCACCCCCACTGGCAGCATTGCTGATGGTATCTTTTTTTTCCCCCAAAGCCAGTGGTTTCATTCGTTTGGTGGTTTCTGGAATGTTCTGTGCCGTTGGGGCAACATCCCTGCTGCACAGTGGGCACCAATCACCCTCGTTAAACAAATCCACGGATGAGGCATGAACTGTACACATATCCTGGCCCCGCCTCCCCAGACGCCCACCACCAGGAAAACCTGTCTCCTGTCTGTCTGTCTGTCTCCGCTGTCATGGGACCTGGCGGGTGTCTGTGACACCTGCCATGGGCAGGAGACGCTGCTGAATCCAGAAAAGCTCCTGAAAACAGGGCTTTAAATCAGGATCGCTCGCGAGCTCAGGGCCTGGGTCCGGGCAAGAGGGGCTGGGACCACGCGACGAGTCTTCCGAAGGCAGGTTTACGGGGCGCAGGGAAACGCGTTTAAATATTTGATCTGAAGATGGAATTTCATCCCATAAAGCATGCGACTCACTCCGCCGGCAGCCGACAAGCTACAAGCAAGGTTCAGAAGGGCTGGCCATCTGCAGCGGAGGCTGGCGGAGCTCCCCGCGGCTGTCCCTCCCGCCCCGCCCCCGCCGCCGGCCCTCCTCAGGGCACCTGCCCACCGGCTTCCCCAGGGCGGGGGCCCCAGGGTGCGGGGGGAGAGCCCCCAGAAAGCCACGCGTGCTGGTCATCGCGGGGCAGGAGAGATTTCGCCAGGCCATCTTGTGCAGTGGATACAGTGTCCGGAAGGGCCCACTCCTCTGTACGGGGTCCCCTCCGCGTCCTAACGTCTACTACTTACCGCTTTCAAAGATCAGGATTTTATATGACAAACATATGGATCCCGAGACTTATCATATGCCTTCCACCACTCGGTGGTGGGAAATACAGCTGTGCGCGCTTATTCATATGCTGAGCATTTACACTCAGCGTGTCAGTTCACACAAACACATGTCGGGGAGAAAATAGTGTCAGAATCGTGCGAGGTGAGCCCAGGTGCCAGTCTCGAATGGCGTGGTGACTTTGTATGTATTTTAATGGACTCTTATTGTCATTTCCATCTTCATACAAACACACTCGAGTTTTAGAAAACCAGCCAAGAGAGAACAACTCTCAATTTGTTTTTATGCATCTTTTCGCTCGATGCATTTTCCTAAAGAAACAGTAACGCTCGCTGAGGGACCGGGTCATACACCCCCTTCCGGAATATTTGTTTCTGGACATATTGCCCCACAAGTAAGAAAAGTTCCCGCAGCAAGTCCCATAATCCTACAAACTTGAGAGAAACACACTGTCACAAAGATTAGAATCATCTGGAATTCTGTAAGGTGCCTCTGCGCTATCCCAGAAATGTCAGGGGTTCCCTCAGGGCCTAAAACCCACACTCTATTGTTTTACTCCTAATTACGTGTTAATGCCTGATTCTCTCCTTCTTTTCCTTGCATCCATCCAATCACCACCCGTCCATTCATCTGTCAATTCATCTATCCAGCCATCTATTCAGCCATCCACCATCCCTCTATCCACCCTCCCACCCATCCATCCATTATGCCTGCATCCATCCACCGTCCATCCATCTATCCATCCACCATCCACACATCCTCCATCCATCCATCCGTCCACTACCCATCCATCCACCATCCAAAAAAACCACCATCCATCCATCCATCCGTCCACTATGCACCATCCCCCCACCTGCCCACCTCCTTCTGCGCACTGAAGGTAAGTAGATGCCTGCCCAGAGGTCAGAGTGGAGGCGGAGGCTCAGGAGCTGCACGGTGACGGGCAGGACCGAAGCCACCAGAGCTCTGGGACGCGCTGGGCCCCTCGTCCCCCTGTCCCTGCTGTGCCCTCCACCCTCTGCTTTGAAACTGATTCCTCATTTCTCCATTCCTCTGGGTGACCCTGGGTGGCGTGGGATTTGCAGACGAGACGCCTCAGGACCTGAACCGTCACTGGGCACCCGAAGCAACAGAGACCCAGGAGGGTGGGGTGAGCTCTGGGACCTGCCCAAACCGGGAAGGGCATGGAGTAGTGTCATCAGCGCACAGGGTGAGGGGGTGACTGGCACCTTTCCATTCTACACCCTGTGACCCTCCTTTGTGCTGCGGGGGGCTCGGGCATCCGGGCTCTCCAGCCTCGTGGAGCCTGTGGCTCCGAGGGCAGGAGGGGTGGGCTCGCCTGTGGCTGGTGCCCCGGGCGATCCCTGCTGCCGCTGCCGGGTGAACGCACCCCAGCGCAGAGCCTTAGCCACACAGCACCGGCCCGGCAAAGGGGACTGTGGTCCTAATTTCTCCAGGACAAGGTGACGTTCATGCCCTGTCTCTGTCCCAGAACCCCGCCGAGGCTGGCCTGAGGGTTTTAGACAGGGACCAGGTCTCTCTCTCTTGTTACAGGGGTGGGGCTGGCGGGGATTTACAGGCCTGGTCCTCAGCCCCTTCACGCGAGTCACTGCCAACGGCGCGCGTGCACACTGAGCGGCCCCATGCAGCGGGGACGCACATGGACCCCTGTCACCCGGCGCCGCTGGTGGCTACCACAGGGTCAAAGCTGTAGGCTTAATTAGCAGCACAATTTCGACTCAGCCCATCTGCCCTGACGCACCACGTACACCCTCAAAGACAAACTGTGAAGCGCTGTGCCCACTCCCTACCTAACCGTTCCTCACTGAGAGACCATTTGCAAACGCAGAACCAGAGCTTAGTCCCGCGGGACCTCCAAATGCATCCCTGTGCCCAGCGGCGGGGGGCACCCCTGCTCTCCCTGTGCCCAGCTGTGGGGGGCACCCTGGTTCTCCATGCGCCCAGCTGTGGGGGCACCCCGGCTCTCCGTGTGCCCAGCGGCGGGGGGCACCCCGGCTCTCCGTGTGCCCAGCGGCGGGGGGCACCCTGGCTCTCCCTGTGCCCAGCTGCGGGGGCACCCCAGCTCTCCATGTGCCCAGCTGCGGGGGCACCCCAGCTCTCCGTGTGCCCAGCTGCGGGGGGCACCCCGGCTCTCCCTGTGCCCAGCTGTGGGGGCACCCCAGCTCTCCATGTGCCCAGCTGCGGGGGCACCCCGGCTCTCCGTGTGCCCACAAAGCTCTTTTCGGGGGTCTGCAAGGCATCCACAGCCCCGCGTCTGGTCCTGATCTCTCTAGAAGGACTATGATTTTCTCCCAACTGCTGGCTGACGCCCCACTTTCTCACCCCCCCCCCCGGGAACCAGGGCCGGGGGGAAATAACAGATTCCTTCAAATGTATATGCTGTTATAAAGTTTCCGGAATTCTCTAGTGCATTTTTGTCACCTTTTGGGTGATTTAAGCCTGATTTTTATGCATGGCAAAGAATCTTAACAATTCACAAAGAGTATTTTGTAGGATTTGGACAAAAGAGAGAATTCATACTGAGCCCTGAAAAAAGCTACTTAGTGGCGAAGTACTGTGTACAATTTGTAAGTAATTCACATCAAATTACGTCTCCAATCTGCCCGTGTGTGGTTGAAAGACGGGACACAGGAGCGCGGCTGTGCGGAGTCCCGGACGATGCTAGCGGGGCCGCGTCCTCCCCCGAGGGTCACCTGCTGATGGAGACGCAGGCCGAATGGGCGTCAGAGAAGCGGCTTCACTGTGAACACGTCTCTTACTGGGCGGTGACCCATTTGTCCTCTGAGGAAGTGGGTCAGACGTGGGGCAGGAGAACAGACTGTCCCTCCTCCTCACGTCCCAGCGACGAGGCCCCTCGGGAGTATCTGCTGAGTCTCCCTGGCGAGGGACGTCCCCTGGGGGAGAGGTGGCCCTCGGAGAATGCAGGATGACAGGGAGCCACCGAGGACTCAGAGACGGGCCAGGGGCCCCAGGGCCCTCGCAGGTGCTGTCGGACACCCTGCGGGCAGGGGAGGATGGCCTCGCCGAGTGTCTATGTCCACACTGAGGTCGCTGGACTCTGAGAATCTGAGTCTGAATCTGGTGCCCTGAGGGTCACAGGCGCGAGCGGGCCTGGCGTGGACGAGCGCCTCTCCACGCCGCCCACCCATCCTTCCTCCTACCTCTCTCCTCCCGATCTCTTGGCCTCTGCCTTCAGCGAGGCAGCTTTCCCGTGGCCGGTCCGCCCCAGCAGCCCGCGTGAAGGTGGCCGCTCTCCCCACGCCCGGGGGATGTCCACGGCGGCGCTCCCTCCCACCCCTGGCCTGCGCCGGAGGGGGCCCTGACTGGTCTCAGTGCAGGACCTCACCAGGTCCCCCCACCCCACGTCTCCAGCAGAAGGAGGCCCCCGGACTCTGCTTGGTGACCACATCCCTCAGCCTGGCTCATGCACACGCCTGCACCCAGCACCCCTGCAGCCCTTGGTCCGTCTTGTTGTCGGCCTGGCCAACCCCACTGCCGTCCCTCAAAGTCCAGGTCACGGTCTGGCTCTGGCTGTGCCACCTGACATCCTGCGTGCCCAGGAGGGGCCGTGACCGGGCTGTGACGGGGAGCCGGTCCTCCAGCCTCAGGCGGGGGTGGGGGGGGCGGCTCCGGGGACGTGGCACTGGGCCAGCACAGCGCGGTGGCCACAGCCGGGCAGGACACCCTGAGTGCTGTCACCTGCTCACTCCCGGGGGGCAGGGGTTCTTCCTCCCTCCCCCCCTCAGCCAGGAGGGGGCTCCTCAGTGTCTCCTTCCTGCTCATTGAGGGGCCCCGGGGCTGCGGGCTGCGTTGGGCACCCAGGGCCTCCCCCACTGTGCCTCCCTCCCGGCTGCAGCATCAGCCTCCCCTGAGATCTTGGTCTAAGTGGTTCCAACACCTGGCCCCGCCCCCCCAGGGGCCCCGCCCCCCCCAGGGGCTGCAGCCGAGTCTGTGAGGCACCCTCCCGCTTGACACGGGCCGCGGACACACTCGGGGGTGGAGAACGGTGTGCGGCGCGGAGCAGCAGCCGCGATGTGCACGGAGGCACAGGGGCGGCCGGAGGGGGAGCCCTGCGCGCACACTGAGAGCCCCAGGCCGGGTCACGCCCACGAATCCCGCCCCTCCTGGCGCTGTTCCAGGACGGGGTGCGGCGGCGCGCGAGGCGCGGGCCGTCTCCGTGGGGGTCTTCACGGACGCCAGCGAAGGAACCGTCCCGCGGCACCTGGGCTTCAGACGTGGGGCCTCCAGGGCGGTGACGGAGGACACTTCCGCTACTTAAGGCTCAGATTTGGAGCAGCCGCACGGCAGCCCGTAAACGCCTGCAGACGCCAGACAAGCACCCGGCCCGCCGCGGGCTCTTCGGGCTCCGCCGCGGAGGCGCCTGCCGGCCACACTTCTGCGCTCCTGGGTGCTCACCCGCGTGGGTTATGGCTCTGGCACATTTTTTTTTACATTTTTAAAAGCATTTATTCATTTTTGAGAGACAGAGTGCAAGCAGGGGAGGGTCAGAGAGAGCGGGAGGCACAGAATCTGAAGCAGCTCCAGGCTCTGAGCTGTCAGCACAGAGCCCGACGTGGGGCTCGAACTCACAAACTGTGACATCATGATCCAAGCTGATGTCAGAAGCTTAACAGACAGAGCCCCCCCAGGCGCCCCTACTTACTTTTCATCAGAAGATTCTGAACTAATTAACCAGTTAACATCTTTACACAATTAACATCTTTAGAAAATGATCTGTCTGTCTGCCTGTCTGTCCATCAATCCAGCGTCTTCCTTTGTCCTTAGGTTGCATCAGGCTAACCCCGCTGCGCTTGGGTGTGGCCGGGAGGGGACCCGTCAGGAGGGGGGTCTCACCTAGTGAGCAAGTCTGAGGCGTGAAGTGCTGTGGACTCTGTCTTGCAGGCACGGTTTTCCCTCCAGTCTGAGCGTGAACGCGGGCGGGCGCACACCAGCAAGGACCACGGCGAACTGGGCTCGTCGGGCAGAGGCTGGGCTGGGGGCCCCCGAATGAGGGGGGACTGGGCTTTCCTCTGCACCCCGTGTCCGTAGCGCGCGTTTAGCATGTCTGCCGCCCGCCAGCGGCGAGCGGCCTTGCTAACCTGTCTGACGCCGCTCGTCAGCTTCGGCAGGTTGAGTGCCCGACCCCTGTCATTGAACCTCTACCGGAGGTCTGCCCTCCTCCCCGGGCTCAGTGCCAGCGGCTTGCCGGGCAGCTGGGCCCTCCCACACCCAGGGCGTCCTCGGCCTCACCCTGGGGACAGAGCATGGGTTGGGGTGCCCCATCCACGCCCCTGCTGTCCCCGGGTCCCCCAGCACCTGCGCCTGCTGTCCCCTCCAACAGTGGGAGCGGCCACAGAGTCTGCTCGGCTCCTGGGGACGCAGGACCCCTGGGGGGCATCAGGGCACTTTGGTTGTCTGTTCAGGGTATGTGGAAGGATCTAGAACAGTGCTGGGCATGCTCCCTGTGTCCCCTAGAAGAACAGGCCATCTGCTAAGGACAGCCTAGTTGGAGCCTTTCGGCAGATGATGGGGTCAAGCATCCTCTGCTTGCTGGTCCATACCCACCCCCTGCCCCGCTCTGCAAGGGGGTCCGTCCCGGGCGGGGGAGTCCCAGGACCCCCACCATTGATACTGCCCTCCCCACCCCCCTTCCAAGCCTCTGCTTCTCAGGTGAAGGTGAACGGCTCGGCAGGCTCGAGTCAGAATGAGCTCCGCCTCCTTTCAGGGTCACATTAACCCACGGCTCTGCCCCCCCACCTGACCCCATGGCACCGCCGACCCCCTCTCACATGGCTCTGCACCCCTCCTCGTCCCCACGGCCGGCCCCTCACCCCTCACCACCTGTCCCCACGGCACTGCCCCCCCGCACGGCAAGGACCCCCTCCCCCACTCCTGACCCCACAGCACCAGCCCCCCTACCCCCCACAGCTCAGCACCAGCACCCGTGTGCCCGAGGGAGCGCCCGCCGGGCCCACCCTGACTGCCCAGCACTGCGGTCTCGGCTGTGTCCTGACACCGGGGCGCCGGTGCTTCTGGACTCTGTGGGGGAGCAGGGGAGAGCTGGGCCAGCCGGCGGGCGGCGGGCAGGGCTTTTCATGAGGCGCCCTGATCCCACACCCCGCGAGGCGAGGCCTGATCCGAAGGTGGCTGTCCGCATCTCCCAGAGGTGGGAGGGGACCCGCTGCGGCCTGACCCTGCCAGACAGGCCCCGGCCAGAGCCCCCACCACACGGCAGATTCGGATCCTGCAGAGGACGGCGCGAGAATCAGGCAGGGCTCACACGCCTCCCGCGCCGGACAGTCCTTCCCCGGGGGCGCGAGACCCGGGTCCGTCCCTTCACCAAGCCCCTCGAGGTCTTCCTTTCATTTCTACGGAGATGACGTTACATGTAAAGCATGGACCCTTCAGCCGGTGCCGTTCGGGAGGCGGTGCTCACGTGACAGAGCGTGGGCACCCTCGCTTCCTGAAGGGCGTCCTGCCTGACTCCGGTCCCCGCCGCACTGTCTGGAGGAGACGTGTGGCTTTTATTCCCCCTCAGCAGCAAGGTGGCCTGCGCGTGTCACTTGCCCTGTGGGCGTCCCCATCACCCGTTCTGAATTGATGTCATGATGTCTCTTGAAGCCACCGTGGGCCCAAGACACGCTGACTCAGACTAATGACCTCGGCGCCGATGCCGGCCTCCCGACCCCCCTGCGGAGCGGCGGATGAATGTGAAGACGGAGGGGCCTTCTGGGCCTGGCCTCGCATTCTCGGGGGAGAGAGGCCTTGACAGACGCAGGTGCTTGGGCGGACCGTGACCGTCAGGCCTGACATTTCACGGAGGCAGAATCCCTACGCTTGGAAGGGCCTCCTGTCTCCAGGTTTCTCGGGTAAAGAGACCCAGGCGCTCGATCTCAGGTTCGCGCTCAGGGTGCCCCGCCCTCCCCTCACTTGGGAGCTTTAAAAGGCTGGAAAGACAGCTGGAGAGAGGGAGGCCGGTGTGGAGCTGTTGTCCTGCTTTCTGCAAGGTTAGAGACCCCGCCTGGAGCCGTGGGCGCGGAGGCCCTGGGGCGGGCAGGGCTGCGTCCCCTCCGGACGCGGGAGACCCCTGCCTGCCTCAGTTCCCGGCCCTCCCTCCATTTTCAAGGTCGGCAGCACAGCTGCCTCTCTGGCCTCCGTCTCTTCTGCCTCTTCTTCCCATCAGGACCTCTTGCCTCCCTCTTCCTGTCCAGGGACACGTGTGGTGCGCTCAGGCCTCGCCCAGAATGTCCGGGCCCTCCCCGCCTCGGCGCCCTTTGCTCACGTCTGCAAAGTCCCCTTTGCCACGTGAAGGTGACACCTCACCAGTCCTGGGGGGGAGGCCGTGGACGCCTTTGAGGGCTACTCTCCTGTCCACCGCGTGTGGCTTCTCAGACCTGAAGAGGCGCCCCCGCAGGGAGGCCATTCCCTCTGCAAAGCGGGGGACGGAAGCCTCCCACTCACCCAGAGCCCCGTTTCCCCAGCCCCTCCCCCCTCTGCCCACTCCGACGGCTGGCTGCAGGCTCACGAGGACCCACGACCCGGTGCCTCCCATCTCCCCGCTCGGCTCCCCCCAGGGCTGCTGTGTGGGGTCACTGGGGCGCGGCCTCCGCCCACCTCCTCCTGCCTGGCCTCCGCTGGATCCTCTCCAGTTCCCTCAAAAAACACTCCGGTCTTCACTGCTGACCCCAGTGACCTGCTCTGGGCTGCCTTCATCCCGGGCAGTGGCCTTGCCGTCTGCCTCCAGAGACCGCTGGCGCCAACCGTCCCCTCCCATGGTCGCATATGCTGCCTTGCCTGTGGCTGCTTTTAGGTTTGTTCATTGAGCCATGGCTCAGTTTTTCCACAGAGCCCCTGCTGTGGTGGGCACGGGACTGCACGCTGAAGGGACACCCGTGAAGACACGAGGTAGACAGTCGTGGTCCCCTCCCTCATGCAAAGTACCAACACCTGACTGGGGCCTGTGCGTCTGACTTTGAGAAGCGTGTGTAGAGGAAGGGACTTTAATTCATTCTGGAATCCCAGTTCAGACACAGAGCACGTACCCATTCTTACCACATACAGAGCCCGTGGGAGGCTCTAGAATGGATGTTCCATCCACCCCCCATCCATCCACCCCCATCCACCCATCCACCTATCCAACCATCCACTACCCATACCTATCCATCAGTATACCCACCACCAGTCTATCCATCTATCTATCTGTCCACTTATCCATCCATCCATCCACCCTCCATCCATCCATCATCCATCCATCCATCCATCCATCCATCCATCCATCATCCATCCATTGTCCATTGAACAGCGAGAACAGGGTCCCGAACCTTCCCATGGATTTTTTCCGGTCCTCACTGACACCTGCCAGGAATGCCCCTGTCGGGAGGCTGAGAAGTCCTGGGAACCTGGCGAGCCACAGGCTTGCTCCCCCTGGATGGGTTCTCTGCCTCCGAGGACTGAAGCAAGCGTCCAACACCCCTTCTTGGATAAACGTCCCCCCATCTTCCGCCAACAGCACCTTCTTGCGCAGGGACGCACCCCTTCCCTCTCCTGGTCCATTTCCTCGGTGAAAGTAACTGCCTCCCCCAGCTCCAAAAGTGGGCACGTGACCCTGGTCCAAGCCCACTGCCCGCATGCTCACGCCTGGGCCGGCGACGGACACCCCGCTGAGGCTGACTCGGCGACAACCATCCCCAGTATTTTCTTGGAACGACGGAGGGAAGGAAAAAGTCTGTCTCTTTATGCTGAACACTTCCATCCTGAGCTACAAAGATGGAGGCCAGGAGGACGGGAAGCAGCCTGGGCAGGACCTGCGTCGGGGCCGAGGTCGCCCAGAGGGAGGCGCTGTCTGCGGACGTGCCCCGCGGTCCTGCAGCCGGACCTGCCCCGTGCTGCTGGGCCCTGTTTGCCAGGCTGCCTCGAGCTGTTCTGCTGTGTGCACAGAACACACGGCCTCCCGCCAGCGCCCTGTCCGCGGCCACACGTTCCTCGCTATCATAAGGTCGGGTCCTTCTAGAACGGGCATTACTGCGGTGGGGGGCAGTCTCCCTGAGCCCCCTGAGCCGAGCGGCACTGGCCTCTGTGCGTTGCTGCCAAGGTGCACCAGCGGCCGTGCCGTAGTGGGGCCGGGAGCCCCCATTCTGCAGAGGGAGCCGTGTCCTGCGTGCATTCACACACTTTATTTATACTAAGATGTCACATCCATCCTCCAGCAGGCTCGGATAAACACAGCTGCCAGAAATTATTTTCATTAAAGCCTTTTGTGGCTGAGGGGAGAAGGCGAGAGGGTGGGCACTCTTCGCCGTGCAAAAGGAAGGGCATTTAATGGGAAAATGATCACTTTGGCTAGCAGGAGATTCGGATTCTGGGAGAGAGCTTTTCTCCTGGCGCCTGCGGCACATGGGGTGACTTTCTGGCTCGGATTCTGCACCTTCTCACGGTTCTTGGATTCCTCTGGGCTCGAGAATAGGAGCTGCAGCATAGACGCTCCAGTCCCACCCTCCCGCTAGAGCCCTCAGTAGCTCCCCAGTGTCTTAGAGTCAGCCCACGGTTTGCCCCATGGCCTCCAAGGCCGGCGGTGGCCTGGGGCTCCGCTGTGACTCCTGCGCCACCGACCTGGAGCGCGGGGGCACGCCGAGCCTTGTCCTGCACTGGCCCCCGCATGAGCCGCGGGCACGGCGGTGATCCGCACGACCGGCTGACGCTCTGGTCTCCGGCCACACCTCGGAGGCCTGTCCTAGCGCTCTGGTGGGGACGTCTCTGCGCTCACTCTTTACCTTGTTGCCCGGGAACGTGGGCTCCGTGAGGCAGGCCCTGTGGCAGGTGCGTGGTCACCACCCTAGAATGAAGGACCCACCTGACGTGCTGCCCGCTCTGGGGCCCTGGGGGCGGCCCTGGACCTCGCAGGACAGGGTACTCCTGGAGGGCCGCCATCATCTTCCCCGCATGGCCTGCAGGGCAGGGGGGAGAAGGGCTGGCGGGCGTGCGGTGCCGACAGTCCAGGGGCCGCAGGTGGAAGGTACCCAGGGATCCCGGCGGGAAGCCCACATTCTAATTACGTGTTTTCCTCGAAGCCTCTACTTTCTCTCTGGAAGAAACCGCAAATGCTCCAGGCGGCTGCGGAGGGAAAGTGGTCTGTGGGGGCCAGAGTCCTGCCTGGGGCACGGGCGGGCCAGTGGAAGCTTCTCCGAAGGGTTGGGTTTTGACGCAGTGACACCAGTGACCCTGCCTGGCTGGGCCTCCCGGACCCCCACACGTCTCCCCCCTGCAGGGGAGAGACTGCATGCGGCCTCTGGGAGCCTTCTCTGAACACAGAGCCCCAGCCGGCCAGCGGCCAGGGTCCCCTGACATGACGGCACGTCACAGGACACGCGTGTGCCCCGTGTAAGCCCGGCCCTGTGACGACCTCCAGGGTGGGGGGTGCACGCTCCCTCCAGGGCAGGGGTGTGGGGGTGTGCACTCCAGGGCAGCGGTGTGGGGGTGAGTGCTCCCTCCAGGGCAGGGGTGTAGGGGTGAGTGCTCCCTCCAGGGCAGGGGTGTGGGGGGTGAGTGCTCCCTCCAGGGCAGGGGTGTGGGGGTACGTGCTCCCTCCAGGGCAGGGGTGTGGGGGGTGAGTGCTCCCTCCAGGGCAGGGGTGTGGGGGTGAGTGCTCCCTCCAGGGCAGGGGTGTGGGGGTACGTGCTCCCTCCAGGGCAGGGGTGTGGGGGGTGAGTGCTCCCTCCAGGGCAGGGGGGTGGGGGTGAGTGCTCCCTCCAGGGCAGGGGTGTGGGGGTGCACATTCCACATGGTGCTTCTGCTTCCAGAATCCAAAGACCCTTCCCCTCACGGCCACTTTCCGAGCACTACGTACTTTCCTTTCCGGGCTAGTGCACCGTCGCAGCTCCTGGGGCTGCCCGGCTGAGCCCCGCCGCCGCACACGTGTCAACACCGGGACAGACTCGCACCTACACACCTGCGGCCATCTGCACAGGCACGCTGATGCCGCTCTCCCCCCACGCGTGCGGGCACACACACACACACACACACACACACACACGGCCCGGAAGCGAAGCGTCTAGGCTGACAGCCTCCGGAAGGAGGCGGGGCTTCCCCTCTCCCAGGGCTGGAGACCGTAGGGGCAGCGAGGACCCAGCAGCCGGGGAGGGCTGCTCTGCTCTGCATCCGTCTGGCGCTAGAAGTTCCCCGCAAACCACCCGATGCCATGCGCCGCGGTGCAAGAGGCAGAGGCGGTCCGGGTGCAGCCTCGGGCCAGTACCCGGGCGCATGGCAGCCCCCAGGCGGCGTGCCCCCTGCCCCCAGCCCTGCTCGCCGCCGGGGTCTCCCCTCAAGACACGCCTTCCCCCCACCGCCCGTCACGAGTCCTCTGAAGTGCCTGCTCGGCCAGCAAACGTGTTTGGGACCCAGGGGTGCGGGCACGGGAAGCCAGCCCCGAGTCCTGTGCGTCACCCAACCGTGTCACCCCCGAGCCCGCGCATGGCCGGTGCCGTGGTGGCTGCCCTGCGCCGTCCTCTCTCTCCAGGGCGTCTCAGGGCAAGCCAGGCACGGAGGCTGTCGCATGCCAAATGTGACAGATGGCACGTCTGAGGACGAAGGAGCCGCTCGGGGCTCGGGGGGTGAGGCCCCTGGGCGCGCAGGCAGCTGGCCTCCTCAGGATGGATTCCAGGGCCGCTCCTGGCCCGTGGTCCTCGCTGGGGCACCAACTTCTGGGGACCATGTGTCACAGAGACTGCCACTTTTTGGCAAAGGGGACCAAGAGCCACTTGGCTAGGAGGGCGGAGAGCTGGCCAGCCTGCCAAGGTCAGGAGAGGGCTCCTGGCTCCTGTGGGAGGTCTGGGAAAATGCACGCGGCGCCGCGGCCCAGCGCCCGCCTCAGACGGGCAGGATCGGCGCCCCGACCAACGGGGCTCCCGGGCCCTCCTGCCGCTTCAGCTTCTGCCCCGACCCGCGTGAACCGGCCTTGCAGCACGCCGCCTCAAGGTGCGGCCGGGGACCCCCTCCCTGCCGTTTTCTCTGCTCCCCGTCAGCCAAGACCCAGCAGACATTCAGACAGTCCAGGGCGCGGGGCTGCGGTCCGCGTCGGGAACTGTGCAAACCTCGCGCGAAGCCGTCACCCGCCAGCACATCAGACGCTCAAAGGTCAGAGATAAATTGGATGTGACGTGACGGGGTGGACCCTCAGACGGCTCGCTGCCCTTGGATCCGCACGCACCTCGTCAAACGTGGATAAACACGGAGCTGCCTGGGGGGCCGCCTGCTGCCCTGTAGTCGGGAAGGGCTGCTTGCGGATCTTCCCAGACGCCTAAGCCCTCGGAACGCACGCTTTATGGGAGCATGTATCACTCAGTCAGCACATGCAACAGGGACCCTGCGCGGGGAGGAGGCGGGAGGCAGGGCCTGGGTGAAGGACCCACTGCAAGCGCACCCGCCAGCACCCAAGGCGAAGTCACCCAGGGCCGCTCGCAAACAGCTGGTCCCAAACTCCCGGCTGAACACCCAGGCTGGTGTGTGTGTGTTTTCTCTTTGGCATCATTTAACTGATCACAGATCAAATCGTGGCGTGCACCATCTCGGAGTGCGCATCCTGCTCGGGCCGGCCAGCGAGCGTCAGGCACCGCGGCCGCGTTACAGGGAGGGATGCTGGCACGCCCGTGGTTTGGGCGCCGCACCCACCACGGCCTCTGGCATAGCTCTCGCCTTCTTCTTTGTGGTGTGCGACCGAGACCTTTTCACCAGCTCAGCAGAGCAGGCGCCCCGCCGATTCCGGCACTCGGACCCCGCCAGGACCACCCTGAGCACGCTCCCCCCCCCCCCCCCCCCCCCCCCCCCCCCCCCCCCCCCCCCCCCCCCCCCCCCGCCCCGACAGACTTGGCGAGCGGCCGCCCACCTACGCCGGCGGTGTCTCTGCCCGGCGGCCTCCATCTCTTAGCAACCAGAGATTTGTGTTTACTCAACCCCAGACTAACAGGCTGGCAGAAAGAATTTCAACTACTGGGCTTAGTTTCTGGGTAGCATTTTTGTTCAGTATGATGGAGACTGTTAATTTCAGAACCTTCCTTTGGTTCATGCTGCTGGGGTCTTCCGAGCGAGCACTGGAAAGATGAGTCTTAACAGTGGAATCCAATATCCAACGCTGCAGCAGCAAGGATTCTGAATTTGTGGGTGTCGGCTGGGCTTCCGGCGGGCAGTGCCCTCTGGAAGGAAGGGACAGGAACCGGGATGTGCAGGTGAAAGCCTGGCCCCTGAGCAGATACCCCCGTGGATCTCATGGAAAGACCCGGGCGAGGCGCCCTCTGCTGCCCGTGCACAGGGTCGGTCAGGCAGGTGCATTTCAGGGAGGGTGTAAAACCTGCCCGCTGGTCCCCTGCCTGACGTGGCTTGGGGTTCGGCCGCGCTCCCCGTGCTGGGTTACTGAGACACCTGGGCCCGGCCCTCCGCTCCTGCAGGCAGCTGCCGGTTTAAGAAGCTGGTCGAGGGGACGTATAGTCACGTGACGTTCAGCCAGCAGGGGGTGGCAGCTCAGCTCACCGTGTGGCCGGAGCTGTGGTTCCTGCCTCCCCGCTCCGTGCCCGGGCCTGGTGGACCCCTGGGCACTCCTGTCCTGCTTTGATTCACATCAGACGGGAGCAAACAGCGGGGATGGTGTCCATGGCCGGCAAGGAGACGGGGGGATGTGGCTCCGGGAGGGGAGGGGACAGAGGGGAGTCCTTCCTGGGCCCCGCTCTCCTCATGTGCATCTGAGTGGGGCAGGCGTCCCCGCCGGGCAGAGGCCCCGTGCTGCGGGGCGGGGAGAGGCCACACGTGCGGGGCCACCACCCGGGCTCCCTCTGGGCCACGCCGGTTCACCAGGTGTGCGTCCACCGTGCTGCCTCGCCTTGGGCGTGCCGCACCCCTGTGGTCTGTGCTCTGATAGGCCTGGGTCACAGGTGAGGGCTGGCAATGGGGGGGACGGGCTTCCTGGGGCAGCAGTCCCCCGGCAGAGCCTGGTCCTGGCTGTGAACTCAGGAGGGGCAGGGGGGAGCCAGGAGGGGCAGGGCGGGCGCTAACTTGCAAAATGGAGGCTCCAGGTGAGTGGGGGGCCAGCCTCTCGGCAAAGGGGCCGGAGGACAGGCCAGGGCCCCATGGGTGGGGCGTGGGCCTGTGGTTTCTGGGCCTCCCCGGCATCAGTACCTCACCTCCTGGAGGCGGTGACTGCTGGTCTGGGGTGTCCTGCAGGTGAGGCTGGCCGCAGGCGACACGGAGCAGCGGGCCCAGGAGTGCACAGCGTGTGGTCAGCTGTGGGGCGGGAGGGGGTGGGAGGGCCCAGAGTGGCAGTGATTTGTCTGCTCCTGGACTCAGGGGCGCACGCAGCACTAGACGCTCAGCCAGGACCAGGAACGGAGGGTTCCCGGCTTACCCGACCCCTCGGAGCTGTCAGCATGTCCCTGCAGCCTCACCATGTCCGTCCAGAGACACCAGCCTCGTCCAGGCCCATCGGCTCCGGCCTGGAGGGCGGCCAGGCTCCGCGCTGTTCCCCCGGGGCGGCCGGGGCGGCTCCCGACAGACACAAGCCCGGTCCGGCGGCGCCAGACGCTTCCCCGTTTGCTTATAGTGACAGTCAGTCTTCGCGGCCGCCGCGCTGACATCTGAGCCCCGTCCGGCTCTTCTGGCCGCGCATCCGGGTTCCCGGGAGCCGCTCCTCCGCCGGCCCGGCAGCCCCGCCTCTCAGGTCGTCTTTCCCGCGTGGCTCCTTGGTTAGCTTTCAGTGCAAGTCACCTCCCGGGAGAGGCCGCCGCTGACCCCTGCCCCGGGACACGGCGCAGCCTGTTCACTCCCCCATGCGTGCACGGCCCGTGTGCTGTCCTTCCCCCCGGGGGGCAGAGCCGGCCACGCACCTTCACCCGCGCCCCGTGGATGGAGGTGGCATTCAGTGCCCCTTTGTCCTGGGTGCACACATTAGTTGAGAACCCGCTGTGTGTCTGCGGTCTCTGGTGGCCCCCGGCAGTCAGTGTCACGTGGGCACGAGTCGGGGACAGGGCTCAACCGCAGGCCGGCTGGCGGCAGGCTTCTTGGAGGCGGAGGAGGCTGGCAGGGCCGTGGACGGGCAGGTCCCCTGACAGGTGGGCGTCCGGCCTGAGCGTGGGGCGGAGAGGGCTGAGGGGCTGTGCGTGTGGGACCCGGGGTGGCCGCTGGAGAAAGTGCACACGCCTGAACCGCGACACTGTCCCCCTTCCCTGCACAGTTAACACTCTGCACAGGGGACGGCACGCTGTCCCCTCCTCACAGCCCTGGCCTGACTGTGCTCCCCACCCAGCTGGCCCTCCCCCAGGCCCCTCCGCGAGCGCGTCCCTGCACCCCTGCGCCCCTGCGCCCCTGCGCCCCCACGTCCCTGCGTCCCCGCGCCCCTGCGCCCCCGTGTCCCTGCACCCCTGCGTCCCCGCGTCCCCACGCCCCTGTGCCCCAGCGTCCCCGCGTCCCCGCGCCGCGCTGGCTTCTCTCCGAGTCTGTGCAGCCCCGGCCGGCCGCCTCTCTGCCGAGCGTGAGGCCCACACTCGACGCTACAAACGTGGACAACAGATTGTCCCCTAACTAGCTGAACAGCACAGCCTGGAGTTTCCATCACCTGCTGACAGCGGTTAGTCTGTGCGGCTCCGGGAGCCAGCAGGGAGCTCCGGAAGGTTCCAGCACTCGCCTTAACCACCTGTCATTTCCACGCGCTCTACGCATGCGACTTGAATCAGGTCTGGTTTGGAAGAGCTGTTTCCACAACTTCCCCAAAGGTGAGTAACGAGCACTTGTAGGGTGGACGGCGCCGGTCAGGGTGGTGGACAAGCTTCGTGCCGCCGGGCCGGGTGACCCCCTCCCGCGGACGGCCAGGCCGGTGACCTCCTCCCATGGTCGGCCGGGCCGGGTGACCTACTCCCACGGGCGGCCGGGCTGGGTGACCTCCTCCCGCGGGCAGCTGGGCGGGGGTCTTAGTGCGGGTCTCACCGGGAGCCAGGCCCGTGTTCCACTCTCTACCCAGGCAGGGGCCGAGAGAGACTCACTACGAGGTGGTGCACCTGACCCAGCAGGACCCCTGTCTCCCCACTTGCCCGATGGCCCACAGAAACAGAGGTGGCCACAGAAGATTCTGGAAAGATTTCCTTTAAAAAATTTTTTTTTAAATGTTTATTTATTTTTGAGAGATAGAAAGACAGAGCATGAGCGGGGGAGGGGCAGAGAGAGGGAGACACAGAATCTGAAGCAGCTCCAGGCTCTGAGCTATCAGCACGGATCCCGACACGGGGCTCGAACTCACAAACCGTGAGATCATGACCTGAGCCGAAGTCGGATGTTCAATTGACGGAGCCCCCGGGCGCCCCTGGAAAGGCTGCCGCACCCCTCAGATGGCTCAGCCTTCCCGCCTCCGTGTTAACGTATCCAACAGCGCCTGCGTGCTGTTTTCCTCTGAACTGATCCACCGTATTACTGTCTATGCGGGTACACATGTGACGCACGTGCGCACACACGTCTACACAGGTGTGCGTGTTCACACACACGTGCACTCACACACCCCTTTCCACCACTCCCTCACATCTGCCTTAGGTGGAAATCAGTCTCATCCTTGCTATCTTTTAGAAAGAAGAGAACGTTCTGCTGCGCTGGCCGGAGGGGCCCGGACGCAGGGCGGCTGACGGTTTCAGACGCGAGCTCAGGCACGGACTGCCTGGCTGAATCCCACTCTGGAGATCTGCTGCTGGGTGACCTTGTGCACGTCCCCTAACCGGTCTGAGCCGTGGTCTCAGCGTCTGTGAAGTGGAAATAAAAGGCCCTGGTCATCGGGTCCTGCAAACACACGGGCTTGTCCCCGAAGGACAGAGAGCAAGGACGGAAAAATGCTGCTGTTATTCGCACGGCCCCCTCGCTGTGTCCCGGCTGGAGCTCTGCCCCGAGGCCGTCCTGAGAGGCGCTCCGGACACACTTGTTGAGAACTGGCATTTTCTCCTTGAGGGTGTCAGACAGATGGAGGAGCCTCAAACAGAGAGCGTTTTCTTCCCAGCGTGATTTGGCCTCTTCACGCCGTGTCCCTGTGCTGCTGTGCCCCGCAGTCCCCTCGGGTCCTTGTCCCCTCCCTCCCGTCCCCCACTGGGGGGCCCTCTGCCTGGAACCTGAGGGCCCTGTGTGTCCAGTAGGTGGGGGGGGGGTTCCGGAACTTCTGCCGTTCTTGGAGCTCCTAGGGGTTAGCGCTCCGGGACGGGGCGGGGGCGGGGCAAGCCCGGGACCCCAGGCGGCCCCGAGGCTTGCCTTCTAACCCGGCCACGGAAGTGGGAGCTGTGAACGGGATTCTGCCTCCAAATGAGAATTCTCGCAGGCGCTGGAGGCTCCGGATTCAGCAGCCCCTACATGAGGTCACATAAAGCGAAACGCCCAACGGGGGGCGTTCCACAACCTGCTGTCATTGGATACGGTTCCCGGGGAGCCTGGGCGCTCAGTCCGCCCCGAGGGCCCAGCCTGGGGACAAGCTGTCCGGCCAGAAGGCCAGGAAACAAAGAAGGCTCAAGACTTAAGGGTTGTTTTTTCTTAAAGATCTGTGATGGCTGCTCCTCCCGCCCGGGTGCGGGGAAACTGCGGCAGAGCCGCGGGATGGCATAAATCAGGACGGCCTCCTGAATGAAACATCAAAGCCAGCCCTGGGCGGGAGGGGCTGCTGTTTTATTTATGGCGAGGCCCCATTACAGACTTCGAGAACTTCCTCAGGCCGTGGGCGTCCTCTGTGGGGTGCACCCGCCGTGTGTGCCCTGCACCGAGCCCTCTGGCGTCCCCACACTGGCAGAGGGCGATGTCGCCACCCCTCCTTGGATCTGCTCAAGCCTCTGGTGGACGGGCAGCACCGCAGGGGGAGGCGTGGGGGGGTGAGACGGGAGTGCTGAGCGCTGCTAAGCACTCAGGCATCTGCAGCACTAAGCACTGAGCACCTCTAAGTACTTGGACATCCCTGGGTACTAAGCACCAAGCACCCTAGCAAAGCACAAGGCACCCTTCTACCATTGTTCAACTTATGATTTTTTTGACTTTACGATGGTGCAAAAGCCATACGGATTCAGTGGAAACTACTTTGAAGTTCGAGTTTGGATCCTTTTGCCCGTTAGTGCTATGCAAACTGATCGTTTCTCATGATGCCAGGCGGCGGCAGCTCCTGGTCAGCCACGTGACCAGGAGGACGTGGCTGGGAGGGGGAGCAGCCACCTGGGTACCTATAGCCACCCTGCACCCAGACATCCGTCTGCTTCTCCCTCCAGGACGGTGGCCGGTAGTCACCTGACACAGCACGTTGTCATTACACCCCAGGGTGAGGCGGTCCCGCCCAGCCCTGGGCTCGCCGGGTGTCCCTGCGTGTGTGAGGCAGGCGGGGCTGAGCTCTGACGTGCGGGAGGTCAGGACGTCACCCCATCGCGAGTCCAGGCAGGTCTGTACGAGCATCTCAGTGACGCACAGGCCCTTGAGCAGACAGGTGGCCAGCCACCCGCAGGACCCCGGCTCACCTCTGGGTGTGACTCATCGTCCCTGGTTGGCCCTGGTCTCACTCCATGGGGCTCCGTGGGATGACCCTCCTTCCCCTCCGGGCATCTGTCCTCGGCCCCTGGGCACATGTGAGAACTCAGTCAACCACTGTCGGCCAGCCTGGACCTCGGAGACCCGCAGTGGACTCGGGGAGGCTGGGAAGTGGCCAGGGTTCTCCCGGGAGCTCTTGGTAGAAGAGACCCGGGGACAGGGCCCACGGACACGGCTCTGCGCCGAGGAGGACGGGGAGCACGGAGACTCGGGAGGCACGAAGAAGGTTATGTGTGTGCCTGTGCGTGCGTGTAAGTGCCCGTGCCTGGGTGCCCGCTTTATAAATAGAAAGTTGAGGGGCGCCTGGGTGGCTGATCGGTTAAGTGTCTAACTCTTGGTTTCGGCTCAGGTCACGATCTCACGGTTCGTGGGTTCGAGCCCCGCGTCGGGCTCTGTGCTGACAGCTCAGAGCCTGGAGCTGCTTCGGGTTCTGTGTCTCCCTCTCTCTCTGCCCCTCCCCTGCTCACACTTTGTCTCTCTCAAAATAAATAAATAAACTTAAAAAAGTAAATAGAAGATTACTTGGGGGCACACGTGGGACCACACCTCTTGACGCAGAGGGTGCCACCCCGCCTCCAGCTGCTGGAAGAGGCCTTCCTAGACCCGGTCCAACATTCACGAAGGCGTCCGGGCACGGCAGAGGCCACGCGGACAGAGGGTCCCACGGAAGTGCGCCCTGTGTCCTCATACAGAACTGGCTTCGGGTGGTGGATCCTCTCCGTCTGGCTTGTGCGGCACGATGGTGTCCTCACGCCGAACGGAAAACATGAGGCTCTGGAGGTCAGGCGCTCCCGTCAGGCTGCCCTGGTCCCCCAGAGGTGCCTCCGTGACACCCTGGCCAGCTGATCGCGGCTCCCAGGTGGGCAGAACCTTGGCGCTCACTGCCCCAGGGCTGCGTCCCTGTGGACCTGGCCGCCTTGCCCTGCCTGCCCCTCTCCTTGGCTCCGCTGCACCCCTGTGTTTCCTTTGGCAACTGCCTTATAAAAAACACTCTCAGAGTTTTTAGAAGTCACCTTCAGGTTTCAGGAATCTGCGCTCAGGCAGTCGGAGGACAGGTCGGGGGCCTACCAGGGCACTCACGGGCTGGAGGGGAGTCACGGAATCGTGCACCCTGCACAGGGGCCTCCTGTGGTTGTCCCTGGTGGAAATCCAGGGGTTTCCTGAGACCCCGATTCTTAAATGTTGGAGGCCAGTTACAAACCAACTCTTCCAGGCAATGACAAGTTACTGGTTGATATTAATATTTTAAAGAAAGTTTCTCTTAAATTGATCAAGACTGAGAAAAATAAGAGACTTTATCTGAACTTCATTGGTTCCTTCTCTGCTCCGAGTCTCCGATCTAAAGACATTTTCCTTTGCCGTGAAGAACTCGCCAGGCAGGCCTACCGCTGGCAGGCTCCCCGGTATTATTTGAGAAAGTCCTTGTTTTCCTCCCTCTTCAAGGATACTTCTGCTGGACACAGAATTCCGGGGGCGGGTTCTCTCTCTCAGCCCCAGTGCCGGCCCGCTTGCTCAGGGACGGTCTCCGTGGCTCTCACCCCGCGCCTCCGTCCAGAAGGTGGGGACTTTCTCTCCACGACCTGTCTGTCCCTCCTGATTCCTGTTCCACGGCCTGTTGGCGCTTCCCGGACGGCAGGTCCCACTCTGGGGGCCACCCTGTCCCCGGGACTCTGTACCTGGAACCAGCGCCCCAAGCGACGGGAGTCCCTTGCAGGCTGGTGACCAAGTTCTCTGCAAGTTTCTGAAGACCAGGGTCCGCAGGGTCTCCTCCGAAGCAGCGTGGGGCTCCGAGTCCCGGGCCGGGAGCCGCTGCCTGCGTGGCCGCGCCGCCCCCTTCACTGCGGCAAACAGAGTCACGTGCTCGTCCTCACAGCGCCGCCAAGGCCAGCCGCAGCCCCTGCGAACTTGTCACACGTAACCCTGCAGACCCATGCCCGCAGGGGAGCCACAGATGGACACGTCGGGTGGTTTTTGCAGGATTAGGGTCTCCCCCCAGCACAGATTTCACACTATTGATTTTAGGCCTGTCCCAGACCCCACACAGCGCCCCGTTTCACTTCCGGGTGAGCGCTGTGCTTACATCATAACTTTTCTTCAAATACCTTCATTTTGAGACCCTCTGCTCAATGTTCCGTCAGCACAACCCAGCCCGTCAGGTAACCGGCTCGAGAGGAGACGACCAGGCCTTCCTGGGGTCTCTCCCGAGAGTGGCTTCTGCCTTCTGTGCCCTTGAACAGGCCACAGAGACCCCTGGCCTGCGTTCTCCTAATCTGGGGAACCGGAAGTGACCCCACCGGCCTCGTATGGGGGATGCTGGAGGAGAGCTTTGCGATAAGCAAGGAAAAGGTCCTAAACGCAAGTGTGAGACGGGCGCTCCCGCTGCTTTGAAAGCGGTATCGTGGGCGACTCGTTACCGCCCCAAACCCCGGAAATCATGGGCGTGCGCCCGCGGTGGGGGCACCGACGCAGAGCCTCCCTCCCCACGGCTCGGGGCCCGCGCACCCTCCCCACGGCTCGGGCACGCGCACCGGACCAGCGGTGGCAGCACTGAGGTTTTATGTTCATGCATCAAACGCTCACATGGTCTGACACAGACACTGGAGGCCCCGAAGTCGGAGGCACAGGCGCTTCCCCTCCTCAGCCTGCGCGGATCCCTGCGGACGACTCGCCTGTGAGACACGGGCCCTGTTGTCAGACCCACACGGACACTCAGGTCCTGCAAGGGCCTGAGAACGCTCCAGGTGCTGGAGATGTGCTCAGGAGAGGGGCTATGGGCACCCGGAGCTGGACAGACGTACCCGTGCCCAGACCCAGCGAGGACCCGCTCCCTGAGCCCGCCGTCACCCTCATCCGGCCTGGCGCTGTTCCTAATATGACCCCTGACCGATCATCAGACCCATGTGGGCTCCTCGTCCTGGGGGCAGGTCAGGGGGCTCGAGGGGGTGACACCAGCAAGTTCTCCCCCAGCTGCCTGGCCCCCGTCCCCAGACTTGTGCTCCCCGTGGCTGGGCTCAGCTCCAGCGCTCACTCCTCCTCCAGGCAGTCTGCCTTCCCGTCTTCTGTGAAAGCCCACGAGGGCCGAAGCCTCGCCCTCGTCCCTCCACTTCCCACAGCGGGGTCACCGCAAAGCTGTCTTGTCATCCTCGGCGCTTGGTGACTCTTCATTGCCTGGGCAGCGCTGCGTACTCACTGTGCGCCGGGACTGAGCCTGAGCACCCACTGTGCGCCGGAACTGAACCCAAGTACCCACTGTGCCCCGGGACTGAGCCCGAGCACCCACTGTGCGCCGGGACTAAACCCAAGTACCCACTGTGCCCCAGGACTGAGCCCAAGCACCCACTGTGCACCGGGACTAAACCCAAGTACCCACTGTGCCCTGGGACTGTGCCCGAGCACCCACTGTGCACCAGGACTGAACCCAAGTACCCACTGTGCGCTGGGACTGAGCCCGAGCACCCACTGTGTGCCGGGACTGAACCCAAGTACCAACTGTGCACCAGGATGGAGTCTGAGCACCCACTGTGTGCTAGGACTGAACCCAAGTACCCATTGTGCACCAAGACTGAGCCAGTACCCACTGTGTGCCAGAACTGAGCCTGTGTACCCACTGTGCACCGGGCCTGAGCCCGAGTACCCACTGTGTGCCGGGACTGAACCCAAGTACCCACTGTGCACCGGGACTGAACCCGAGTACCCACTGTGTGTCGGGACTGAGTCCGAGCACCCACTGTGCAGCAAGACTGAGCCTCTGTACCCACTGTGCGCTAGGACTGAGTCTGAGCACCCACTTTGTGCTAGGACTGAACCCAAGTACCCATTGTGAACCAAGACTGAGCCAGTACCCACTGTGCGCTGGAACTGAGCCTGTGTGCCCACTGTGCGCTGGGACGGGGCTGGGGTGCGGGCCCCAGGGACCCGTGCTCCCTGTCTGGTGAGGTGCTCCAGCGTCCGGGACGGAGCCTGGCACCTGAACGAGTGGGTGCATGCATGGATGGGCACGTGTGACCTCCTTCAGAGCCGATGCGCTCATGGAAAGGCCGTGATCTGCTTGGCTCGGGCGGCACCACCTGCTGCAGGGGACGAGGCCCTGGTCAGAGGGCCAGACTGTGCTCCACCAGCAGCCGCGTCTCTGAACTGGATCCCTTCTGCCGTTTCATTCTCCAAAAGGCTAAAACAGAAGAGGTGTGTCTGCGTCTGCTTCGAAAACTGGTCACACGTACACGTTTCTTCTGCTAAGGAAGTGACGTATCTATTAAGAAATGAAGGGCACGTCCAGCTGTACGGGGACCGGCCCCAGGAAGGAGCCTCGGCCATGTCTTCACGTTGGCTCCCAAGCCCTCCTCTGCGCCAATGCGCACGTGAGTCCTGGTCAGGTCCGTGCGCCCACGGTTCCGACACAGCTACAAACACGATGTTCTTGTTAAGAAGTGACAGTCCCTCCCGGCGTCCCTGTCCCCCGCCTGTCCCCACACCAGTCATCTTTCCTAGGGGGGAGGGGGCGTATCTCTACACAGACCTTGCTGGGACGGCCCCGGTAGGCGGAGCACCGCTCTGCACGCCCAGAGCCCCGTCCTCTGGGGTGATGGCCGCTCTCCTCAAGTTCCCGGGGGTGAGACCCCCCAACGGCGTACACTGCTTCTACAGTCTAACCGAATTCCACACCATTTCATGGCATCTCACTCTCTCTTGTAAACATTTTCAGTGTTATTGGTGCCGAATGAACCGGAGAGATGGATTAAGACACATTCTCGGGTGCCTGGGTGGCTCAGTCGGTTAAGCATCTGACTTCGGCTCACGTCATGATCTCGCGGTTTGTGAGTTCGAGTCCCTTGTTGGGTTCCGTGCTGACAGCTCGGAGCCTGGAGCCTGCTTTGGATTCTGCGTCTCCTTCTCCTCTGCCCCTCCCCCACTCACACTCTGTCTCTCTCTCTCTCTCTCTCAAAATAATAAATAAACATTAAGGGATTAAAAAATGAGAAAAAGACCCATCCAATGATAAAATGAAATAAATTATAAAACTCAAAGTGAAAAGATGAAGTAAAATAATGTTGCGTGTGGGTGTTTTGTGAAAAATGCACACTCTTTCCCGTACACTGTAAATACACAACTAAATGAACAATTGAACAATTAAAGTTTCTTTAAGATTCTTGACACTTTCTTTGGCATAATTATAGGAAACGGAATTTTTTTTTTCCTAAATGAAAATCCACCCCATGAATTCATGTCTCAAGCATTACCCTGGGGGCAGCAAGCAGGTAAAACTTTATTTCAAGGTTTCGTGGATTTGAAAGGACTTTTCACCAGCACTAGTGGTGGGGAAGTGAGCGTTTTCCTGAAGATGGTACGGCAGCACAGGTGACCCCCGTCGGGACCGACAGCTCTGTTTCTCTAGTTTATCCGAAGGGAGTAACAGGCAAATGCAAACATGGTGACCGTGCTCATTACCACCTGGTTTATAATGCTGAAAATCGGAGGTGACCCAGACACCAGTCTAAGTGCTGGTTAAATTGCGGTTTCCCCGGAATCGTGAACTGAGTCGCCTACAATGGTGCGATTTAGACCAGGGAGGCACGTGCGTGGTTCTGTAAGTGACCGGGCACCTTGCCCTTGACTGAGGGAGCCCAGTCCCGCTGCGGTGAGCCAGCCGGCTCGCCGTGCGCAGGGGGGTGGACGGGACCGCGTGAACCAGCACAGGAATTCTGGGCCGAGACTGTGGTTATGGAGTTTGCTCTTCTCGTTTTGTCCTTTTTTCTGGCACGGATGTGTGCCAGGTACCTTGAAGAGGCTGAAGAGGTGGTGACGTTGATTCGAACCCCATCCCGTCCTCCCCCCACACCCCCCCCGCCCCCTTCCCGGGACCACAGCTCTGGTCCCCGGCCGGGTCGTCCCCACCGTACACCCGGGAAGACCAGCTGCTGCGACTGCCCCCAGCGCCCACCGCTCCTCCTCGGGGGCCCCCTCTCTCCGCGGAGCCTCCTCTTGGCAGCCGGACGATGCCAGGCGCCCCAGAGCCGAGGCCTCTGCCCTGAACACACACCGCTCCGACGCCTCCCACCAGCACCTCCAAGGGGAGCGAATCAACAGAAAAACACTACTGTTGACAATTGTGTTTAAGGAAACAGAGAGAAGCCTGAGAGGCACTTAAACCGCTAAATCCTTGGAAAATACATGAACGCAGATTAAAACTAAAACTGAGGATCCGTTAACTTGGAGAAGAGGACGTTGGTGGGTGGACGGGATGGCCTTCAGTTGACCTGCCCGGGGTCTCAGGGCTTGGAGGTGGTGAGGCCAGAGTTGTGGCGCCGACGTGAACCCAGACCGCACAGCGGCGGGTGCACCGCGGCCTCCGGGGGCGCGATCCGGGCGAGGCGCTGACTGTACACGGAGCTCCTGATGGGTAGGGGACGTGGTCGGGGAGCCCCATGAAGGGGATGAACAGGCACCGAACACGCACCTCTGTTCCTGGGAGGCCGCGCGCTCCCCACACGGGCCAGGGGGCTTGCGCTGGGGAGACCCAAGCAAGACGGGATACCTGCAAGTTCGGGACACGCCCGCTGAGCTACCCCCCACCGAGACCCTGCAGCGAGAAGGGGGGGTCACGGCACACCGGGCCTCCGCGTCACTCACGTCCTCCGGGCCGCGCGGGGCTGGTTCTAAAGCTTCCTTCGGTAGAGCGACAGGGGTGAGCGTGCGTAGAAATACATGTGAGGACCGTTTAGAGCATAATTATGTGGACAAGCTGTGTGCGGACGTGCTCATTACAACCCTTGCTAACGTCTAAGTGAAATGAATTTCACGCCAGTGAGAGAGGCTGAGCTAATTGTTAGGTCTCCGAAAACCTGACAGAGGACTCCGTATTCCCAGACGAGCAGCACTGGAGACCCGCAGTCACTGTTACCTTCGCGGACGGACATAAATCATTTAAGGTACAGTTTAAACACAGCAAGGAAGTGCTCGTACGTTGATACCGAAAGATAGTTTTTCTAGAGGTGAGAACGTGTCTCATTCAAAACTGTATCCTGTTGCTCAGGACTGAGCCTGAGGTACAGTCGATGCTCCGTGAGTATTTTCTGGGGTAACAGGATGACGCTGAGTCACAGATAAGAAACACCGTTCATTCAGCGAGTGTGTGCTGTAGACGTTGGTTGCTGACTGTGTGCACGGCGTCCTCGTGAGCGTGAGGAATCAGCTTGCACAAAGCAGTCCCCGCCCTCACGCGGCGCACAGTCTCCCGGGGACGTTCATCTCGGACGAGTGAGTGGTGACGGACAGGAAAGAAGGACCAGGCTGGGAGAGAACAGTGGACGGGGTGGATCCCATCGGCACGGAGCCTCTCGCAGGGGCTGACCTTCCCGAAGGTGGAAGAGGACCTTCCCAGGTGCGGGACAGTGGCCCTCGAGCAGCAAGGAGCCCAGAGGCTGAGGCTGGAGAGCACGTGGCCCCAGGACGCCAGGGAAGGTCTCCTGAGGCCCAGGCGCAGGGCCCGGTGGGAACGCAGCCCCAGGTGCACAGGTCAGCAGCCGCCCGCCGACGGGGGGGGGCCTGGGGGCCACCCTGGAGAGTCCCGACTTCACGCCACACGTGGCAAAGCCCGTGATGGGTTCCAAGCAAAGCAGCAACAGGACCCAAACGTGGAGCAACTCACCAGGACAGCGCTGGGGACCGCTTCCCCTGGAGCTGGCGGCCCCGAAGACCTGCGGCCGTTACTGGGGTCCGGAGACAAGCCCGGGACACGGCACAGACAGAGAAGGAAACCGTCCCTCCCCTGGACGCTGGGTGCCCTCCCCCAGCACGCGGGGGACGAGGGCGCCGAGCCGAGGTCCTCGGTCATCCAGGCGTCAAGGCTCCCGACGCAACGAACAAGCGAGTCCGAGGCCAAGGGAGCGTCCGGGGAACAAGGGTTCGCGTCAGCTGCTTACGGCCTGTGTGCTTCTCCCGTCAACGGGTCACAGACCCAGGCGCTGCCTGCAAGTGACCCCACGTGCGGTTTCCAAATAGCCAGTCTCCCGTGTTGACAGCGCGGCCCCGTCAGCTGCAGGGCGGGGGCCGAAGCCGGAGCCGCTCCTGGCAGGTGCGGACCCGGCACGTCGCCTCCCGCGGCAGGAACCGGGCTTCGTGATGAACGCAGAGCTCCCTGGCTCGCCGTTCCGCTGCCGGCAGAAGGCGTCAGCTCTTCACCTCCACGCGAGGGTTCATGACAACTTAACAATGACCTGGATGCACGACTTCTAGAATCTCAAAAATGAGTTCAGGAAGTAGCAGGCAGGAGGGAGGTTTTTACACGAGAAGTTAGAAAGGGAGCTAAAAATACAGAACGAGGTCTCGGTGGCACACCTCCTCGCCTTCCGGGCTGCGTCTCGGCCTCACCTCCCAGCCCGCCCCTGACCTTGGGCCGCGAGACGGAACCGGCCAATGCAACGGCAGCGCATGTGTCCCAGGGGCTCTGCCAAGAGCTGATCGCGGGGACAGAGACGGCAGGCCCTGACGGCACACGGACACGCGTAAGTGGGGGTGCGTGCCAACCGGGGCGGGACCAGCCACGTCCTGACTCTGGTTATAATGGGGTCACCCTGGAGGGGAGGCGGGCTCTGTGCTCCCGTGTGAGCTCTGCCCGGGGAGACCCTTCCGTGGTGACACAAAACAGCAACCACGACTCTGGGAATCACGGTGCAGGCAGGACGTGAGCACTTTGCCCGTGAACTCGCCGGCTCTTCACCGTGACTCTTACGGTCCCGCTGACACAGGCCGGAGCTCAGACTCAGGTGCCCTGGCCCTGGACCCGGGCTGTGGCCCGTAGCTACCTTCCTACAGGCGCTAGCGCCCCACTGTAAAGGGAAGACAAGATCCTCGCGCAAACGGAGACTTAGAAGGACCGGAAAACATGAGTTTCTAGCATCCCCCCAACACCCCGCCTGGTGGGGTCCCTGCCTCTACCCTACAGACCAGGGAGCAGAGCGGCAGCTGGGAATCGAACGCAGCTCGGCCGGTCCGCGGGGCCCAGGCCCGCAGAGTAGTGCCACATTGTGTCCTCGCAGAGGAGGGCCCTGCTGGCACAGGCGGTGACAATACGCGGCCGTGGGCGGTCCGCTGCCCCTGCCCCTCCCACCCAGCGCCATGGCGGGGGGCAGCGTCTCCTTTCCGAACGCCCCCTCCTGCTCCCACGCCGTCAGAAAGTCCCAGATAATGAACGAGCACGTGGAACATGTCGTCTCCCCTCTGCGGGGCGTGAGCTGCTCAGCTAACAGGCGGTGTGGAGGTGGCGCACACTCCCCACCCTGTGTCCTCAGAAGGGACTGTGACGTCGCTGGAGCCTGCGGAGCCCCGGCTGCCGCGAACGCAGGCTAACTGGGGTGCTCGTCCTCTGGGACATGGTGGCCGCCATCAGGCTTCCCGCTGGCCCACCTGTGCTCACCCTTACATGCCCAGCAGGGGCCGGAGGCTCGAGTGAAGCCGGCTGGGCGGTGTGGCCACGACGGTGGTGGGGACACCCCTGGCTTCCTGCTGAGCCTGCGCCAGGCCACTCGCCACGGTTCTGGCCACGGGGGCCTGAGCAGAGGCCTTTCCAGGAGTAACGAGGGTGGGAGAGGAAGTGGAGGCAGGTGCCCCAGGAAGCCTCGGGCAACACACAGCGGTGCACGCGTGTGTGTGTGTGTATGTGCGTGTGCGTGTATGTGTGTGCACACATGTGTGGTGTATGCGTGTGCGTGCATGTGCGTGTGCGTGCACACGTGTGTGGTGTATGCGTGTGCGTGCATGTGCGTGTGCATGCACACGTGTGTGGTGTATGCGTGTGCGTGTATGTGCGTGTGCGTGCACACGTGTGTGGTGTATGCGTGTGCGTGTATGTGCGTGTGTGTGGTGTATGCGTGTGCGTGCACACGTGTGTGTGGTGTATGCGTGTGCGTGTATGTGCGTGTGTGTGCACACGTGTGTGGTGTATGCGTGTGCATGCATGCACGTGTGCATTTGTGTGTATCTATGGGCACACAGATGTGTGCAGGGTGTACACGTGTGCGTGTGTGTGTTTGCACGTGCATCACGGGAGATCACACCACACGGGAGTCTTCATTCTCCCAGGTTCCTCCAGTAACAGACACTCCTGAACCCAAACCTGCAGGGTGCAGGCTACATGAGCTGATAAGCATTCCAGCAAATCAGAACCAGAGAACGTTCCAGCACTACCCTGAAGGCAAGATATGCCTTTACATCCGTATAAAGTCGTTTCTTCCTTAACTTAAGTCACGGCCCTGGGCTGCAGTGCTGTTGCAGGACTTTCTGATGCTCTGGGCCTTAGTGCACTGGCGGTGACCTGCGCAGGGACAGGCTCCCTGGGGAGGCGGTGCAGGGAGGGGCCTCGAAGAGTGGGGACACCGAGGCAGGGGCCACGCCTGCAGCCCTCGCCTGTGTGTGCGTGGTGAGCGAACGGGCTCAGAGTGGGTGACTCTACCCACGGGCACAGCTAGGGGAGTCCAGGGGGGGCCCTGGGTCAACACCCACAGCCATCAAACACAGCCTGGTCCACCACGTGGCAGCCTTGCAGGACGACTTAGCACGTGCCGACGCCTGACCGGGCTCCACACGGGATGCCGAGTCCCTGCAGGCCCCCAGAGACCCAAGTAACCAGGGGGTTCAGTCCCTTACAGGGCCAGACGGGGTGCAGCAAGGGGAGGACGGCCCTGCTTTCGGTGACAGTTTCTCCAAAGAGCTGACTTCCCAGTGCAAACACTGCCAAGTGTGCCGGGCCCTCCGGGTCCTGAAAAGGGAGAAGGTACAATCTGACCCTACTGGGTATGGGGACCCTCCCGGGGGCGGGGACCCTCTCAGGGGTGGAAACCCTCCTCGGGTGATGACCTACTTAGGGTTGAGGACCTGCCTAGGGTGAGGACCCTCCCCGGGTGATGACCCTCTCAGACGTGAGGACCCCGCCCAGGGGCCATGACCTGTCTGTGGGAAGAGGCCGGGCGCATGGGAGGCCCGCTGGTGGACAGAGCCCCCCTCTCACCAGCCTTGCCAGGACAGCCAGGCTGACTTGGCAGCACCGCTTGAAAGAGAGAAAGAGGCACCAGTGCCATCACTAACAGCCAGAAAACACCAATCACGGAATGGGAAAAGGCCAGAAATTTCCCCCAAAACCACGGAGGGAGGCTCCAGGCTCTGCCCTTCCCCCACACCAAGCTGCCCCTCCTTCTCAGGCATCCATCCCTTTTGATTCCAAAGAAGTCCCTGTCCCCACGCAGGGCCTCGGACAGACAAGGGCCAGGCCGCCTCTGCCCTGGGCATGTCTGGGCCTGACATCACACCCCGGGCAAGAGGAGGGACCTGGCCGCGGGTTCGGGTTGCGTGGCAGCCCCAAGGCCCCCAACAACCTTCCCGTGGACACGGAAACACAGCCCAGACCTGCTCCCGGCGGCTCTGCCCGGCCCCCAGCCTGGACAGCCACTGTGTCTCCCACGTCGGAGCTCAGACTCACAGCCGTCAGGGGTTGTGGGTAGAAAGGCACCAAGCGTCACCCAGACAGGCCAACAGCGCAGTGCAAACTCCCACGTCGCTTCAAACATTAATCAGCACCTCATGTTTAATTAATCTTCGCTGAGTTTGCTGAGTGATGAAAGCAGAGCCTTCTATCCGTAGGCTCTTCTGTAATTCTGTCAGAGAATTCCTGCCAACTCTTCAAGATCCATCTCCAACCTCCTCCACTCTCTAATTTTTTAAGTTTTATTTTAGAGAGAGAGAGAGAGAGAGAGAGAGAGTGTGGGGGAGAAAGGCAGAGGGAGAGAGAATCTTAGGTAGGTCCCACGCTCGGCTCAGAGCCTGATTCGGGACTCAATTCCACGATGCTGAGCTGAAATGAAGAGTTGGACACTCAACTGACTGAGCCACCCCGGTGTCCTGTCCAACTCCCTCAATTTTTTTAATGTTTATTTCTGAGAGACAGAGCCCGAGTGGGGAGGGGCAGAGAGAGGGAGACCGAATCTGAAGCAGCTCCAGGCTCTGAGCTGTCAGCACAGAGCCCCACATGGGGCTTGAAGCCGCAAACTGTGAGGTATGACCTGAGCCCAAGTCCGACGCTTAACTGACTGAGCCCCCCAGGCGCCCCAAACCCTCCCAGGCTTGATGCCTCTCTCACCTCCTCCCCGTGGGGCGTGACCCCAGGCGGAGACTGTCATCTTCGCCATAGCAGCAGCCCTGCGTTACACTGGCCAATACATGTGTCTAAACTCACGGAGGCGCCCCCACAGCTCCGTCCAGCAGGGAGGTCCACCCTCAGCAAACACCTGGATGACCGCACGCTTGACTTCTGAGCTGTGTCTGCACCTGCCCAGGGCACCCCCAGAGGCAGGACGTGGGTCACAGGGCGCTTGGCCACAGACACACGGGATGCCGTTATTGGTGCCCTCGATGAGCTGGCGTAAACGCGTCCGTGCAAGAAGGCTGACCTGGCGCACTGTTCCAATGTCACAAAAACCCAGGAGAGCAGACGATTTTGAGCACATGCCTTCCTTCCGCTGGAGAGAGATCTTACGATTCTCTCCGGGATTTTCTATCCAGATCGACCACTGAGCATCAAAGCTGCCAAGTTCCCCGGGACAGCCTGCTCTCTGGCCCTCCCTCTCCCATCAGCTCTCCCGCGTGGACTATCCGCAAAGAGAAAACAAGAGCCCCTATAAGAAAGTCGTTACTTCAAAACCGGACAGGAGGCAATTAGGACAAACCAGGGCTGCGTTTGGGTTGAGCTTCTGACGAAATGGCTCCGAGGTGACAAAGATGGGCATTTTCATTGCCGATAGCCAGACCGTGCTCCGCTCACAATGCTGTTCTTAATATATATAAAAAAAGCACATAAAATAATTGGCCAACTGACCTGAAGTCCACCAAGAAATAAAGATGCGGCTCACAGCTCTGAGAGTTCCCGAGAAACTCATGCCTTCAGCTCTGCGTTCAGAATATAAATTGCCAGAGGAGACAGAGATGGATCTTTCCAGAAAACAGCCCTTCCCTTTAAACTCTGCAGGGTCGTGGCCCGTCTGTGGACAAGCACAACCTTGATTTACCCTTGACTCCCAACTGCCATGTTCAAGTCCAGCATTCATCAGGACGACCTATAGCTCAACGCCTCTGTCCTGTCTTTAAGGAGGTCACGTGTTGACATTACTATTGTGGACGGTTTTATTTCAGGTTGAGAAGGGCGGCCATGGTGGGACAGCGAGCGAGCGTGCGACGGACATGACAGAGCAGCAACCTAATACAACCGGAGCCGCACGTCCATGAATTCCGTGGTACTTGCCAGGCTGGATGGCCGAGCTGGGGGGAGCCTGACGCTCATCCCCCGCGGAGCAGGAGAGAGGGGGCGCTCTGGGAATCGGGTGTGGACTGTGGGCACTTAGCGCAGAGCCCGTGACTGCGCTGATCCCCACAACGGACGTGGGTCAGGTACGCGCGTTATAAAATCACGCTCCTCTAGCGTTTTTAATTCACGGCCTGGCCTGAGCCTCAGAACGGCTGCCGAACACCGCAGCGCATCACCCATCCCGGCCGGACGCGGGTTCCAGGCGCCACAGCTGCTTCCCTCCTCACCGTCACTCACTCACTCCCCGGGCAGTAAGAACAGCACGTGGGGTTTGACGAACCTGACTCCTCGTCACGTGCTGTGCTCCGCGTGAGACGCCAGTCCACGGCCGTGACGAAGCCGCGGGGCGCTTACAGCTTATGAACGCCAGGCCCTGGTGCGCTTCCCTGGGAACCGCCAGGAGCCCTTCTCCCCCGAGAGCCCACATCACCCCCGGCACCCGTCCCGGGCTCTCCGTCACGGCTCCCTCCCAAGTGCTCTCAAAGCGCAGAACTCCGTAGCCTCACGGCCCCAGTGATTCCCCTCGCTTCTCAGGCCAGGCCCACGTGCCAGATGCAGACCCACTGGGCGCACCGCAGAGTCCAAGGCTTCCCGTGCACACGGGCGCACGCTCCTCAGAAAGCACATCACAGACCTGCGAGTCCTCGCCGGGTAGTGGGGAGTGAGTACTGGGCACGTGCGCTTGGCAGGAAGGACCGGTCGAGGCAGGAGATCTGATACAGGAGGCTTGCCCTCTGCATTCACCCACGGGGACACTGTTCTCTGCTCGTATCTCTGGCTGCCTTGCAACCCCCCTGGCCTCAGGCCTCTGGTGGGAGCACCTCACCTTTCCCCGAGTACCTGTCCCTCCACCCGTCCGCCCCCATGTTCATGGTCCTTCTCTAGGCTCCACACAAAGGTCTTTGAGGCCATCAGTGACCTCCTTGGGCTCGTCTCTGTAACGGTGCCCTCCTGAAGGCTCCGGGTCTACCCAGCACACCCACCTGACAGCTTCTGCTGTGTCACCTGTCTTTCTGTCCACTTTCCAAGAAGCCAGACACACCCCACCCCCAGCTGGGACACAGTGAACTGTCTTCTGGAAGTTTCTGGAACCTTGATGCCATCACACCAGTCAGGTCAGGCCTCCACGTGCCAACTTTCTGAGTGAAACCTCTTTGGGGACTTTTGGTGCACTTGACCGTGCATCTTGAAGATCCTACTCAAATGTTGGGTACTTAGCCATTCAGGGAGAAGAGGAGGTTACGGGAAAAACCAAACACGACTGTCATTGGCAGGGGGAGGAGGGGGGGGCTCTGGGATGGAGCGAGAGCTGCCGAGGGACACGCTCCAGAGCGTCACGCGTGCGGCGAGCTGAGCGGTTGGACAGCACTGTCACTCGGGCGACCGAGCCGCACGTGCCAGGCTCTCCGGTGCTTTCCCTCCAATGGCAGCTCTGCTCACGGGGCGTCTGGAGCAAAGCGGCTGGGGTGGGTGTGCACCTGGGCGAAGCGGGCAAGTTCCAAGCTGTGCGGGGCACTCGTCACAGGCACGACGCCCAGACTCATTCAGGAGAAGCCAGGGCTCACCGCACGAGCGCTGAGGCATGACTGCGGCCAGCACCTGGAGAGAGTTCTGGGCTGGGGATGGTGGCCAGCGTTCCCCAGGGTCTGGGTTCCTTTGCCTTCAGAGCTCAGCTCTGGGACATGTTTCAGGGCGGGAGCTGCGTCCTAGGCCTCCGTGGGCGCCAGGAGCCTTGCCAGAGCCTCTCTCCCGCCTCAGTACCCATATCCCTGACCCCCTGTCCCTGATTCCATGCCGGGGCGGCCATTGGTGACCGTGACCCTTACCCCCTGCCTCCGTCTGCCCGACAAGAGAGGCAGCGTCCGCTGCAGGGGCCCACGTGGCTGTGATGAGGAGGACACAGCCCTTCACCGGGCACGGCCTGGGGTGGGCAGCGTGGCAGAGGTTGGCGAGGCCGCAGCCCCCGGTGCTCCCCACGGCTCCCGCGGCCACCTCCAGTGATCATTAACAGGGCTCCCTGTAATTGGAAGATAAACCTCCCAAGTTCACAGCTGTCTCAAATTCATCTTTAACTTAAAAAGAAACATCAATAATTAAAGCCAACTGCATGTGCGGCGGCAGCACGTGTGGGGACAGATAAGGGCTGCCGTGCCTTTGATTCTGGCTCATTCTGCCTCAGGGGACTCACTCCCTAGACCCCGGCGTCCAAGCTCTGGATTATTTGTTTTAACTTCATTTCTGGCATCGGTGAGTGCCTAGAGCCTCCTGTTTCCTACACCCCGGCGACTGCCAGGAGGGACTCCGCCAGAGGTCAGGGTGGCCGGCCGGCAGCCACAGGCCTCCTCGCCTCCCGGTGGCCGCTGCTGTCCCACTTCCCACGCTCCTGCATAGCGACAGCTGCCACGGAGCCCCGCCCCCAGCATCTGCAGAGAAGCCTGCAGGGGGCCCCGAGGGACCTGCCCACTGGGTCAGGAGCAGAGGCGCCCCTGAAGGAGCCCGGACTTGTCTGCAAGATGCCTGAGCTGAGAAGCGCACGCAGGGGCATGCTCATTAGGCATTTATCAAGCCCCACTGAATGCAGTGCACCGCCGGAGACAAGGCTGACCAAGGAAATCCTGCCACCCTTGGCCTGTGGGACTGTGAGAGGCGAGCGGGGCCCCGCCATCAGCTCAGCGCCTGGGGGGCCATGATGAGGCCGGCACCGAGGGTCAGGGGCGCCTCTCCCCAGTCGCTCCCACTCACTTGCCCCCCGGGCTCCTCACACGTGAGTGTGCTCAGGGTGGAAGGGGGGCCAGCCCTGCTGCCCCGCCGATGGCTTCTGCACGTGAGGACCGGCCAGGCCCCAGGCAGGAGCACCTGCTGGAACCTTCTGCCACGGCGAGTGCAGACGGCAGTGAGCTCCTGAAGGCGGTCTGATGTGTGGACGCTCTGAGGCCTGAGGTCCCGGGCAGGGCTCCCCGGTGGGGGCGGGGCCCAGAACCTGAGGCATTTTCCACCTGACACGTGGTCAGAGGTCCCGGGCAGAGGGCACAGTGGGTGTGAGAGACGTGCTGGTCTCGGGAGTGGGGGTGAGGGGCCGGCGAGGGGCTGGGGGCCTGTGGGAGGGTCCTCGGCAGTGCGGGAGGGAAGCCAGCCCCCAGGGCTCCGGCCTCGAGTGCCTGAAGTGCACTCCAGCCGAGGGCCGCAGAAGGGGCCTGAAAACTCCCAGAGGCTTTGTGCTGAATGAGGGGGTGGGGCAGAGACTCCTGGGGGGTGACAAGGGGAAGCCTGGGAGGCTGGGGGCCTGCAGGTGCCATGAGGGGAGAGGTGGGTCTGCTGGGGGGGGGCACTGACGGCAAAGGGAGAAAACTAGAAGGTCCACCCCTCCCCCAGGGCTGGCGGGGCTGCCGTCCACACCTCCGTGCGACCACAGACGCCTGGCTGAGGCAGGGCACTGGGACTGGCATCTTGGCAGAGTCCGCCCCCTCCCCGCCCGCCGCGAGGAGCCGCTGCGTGCTTAGGCCTGTCTTAGGAGCCACTGACCCTCCTCCCGAAGCAGCAAGTGCGAGCTGGTCCGGTTTGCTTACCGGTGCCGAGTCCCCCCCGCGCCTCCTGTGAGCCACTGTAGGGGTGCAGCCTCGCTCCCCACGCGGTCATGAAGACGATTCAGATTCAGAACCTGCCTTCAGGGTTATTACCCGTCTGGGAAGAGAGGTTCAAAAATGGCATGTGTTTCTATTCATTTTCTGGCCTGAATTTAATTTTTCTGAAATTTCTAATTTTTCTTCAAGTGCCCTTAAAAACATTCAGGACGCTTAAAAATACCTGACTCCTCATAGTTTTACATACAGGGTAAGGGCCAGGGTTACTCATTCTTTCCCGTTCTCTTAATGAGAACAACCAAACCGGGCAGGGTCCGCAAAACCCCCTTGCGGGCGGGCGAGCCGGAGTCCCCTCCTTCCTGCGCGCAGAGCTGACGATCTAGAAAGCCAAGAACCGGAATGGCAGGGCTCTCAGCCAATCAGGATGGGTGGGCGGGGCCAGGTGCCAGCGAACCGCAGAGCCGGATCCTGGGGTCCCGCCTCCCCTGAGAGCCGGCGCTTCCGGGTTCCATCGCTGAGTGTCCGGCCTGGCGCACGCGCCTCCTGAAAGCCTCCGCCCCCTCCGCTTTCCGCGCTATCGACACGAGGGTTTCCCCCTCCGTCAGTGAATCCCACCCAGTGGTGCCCGCACCTGCCCACGCGCTTGGCTCAGGAGCCCACGTCCAATGCCAGTTACGCCCTCGTGTCACAGCAGAACAGAATACCGCACACAGAGTGCCCTGAGGAAGACGGCTTTCACCTTCCAGCCCGATGGCCTCCAAAGGGAGGCTTGTCCGCTGCTCTGACCTCTCCGTTTAAAACTGACCCCTGCCCTGACCCACACGCTGTTTCCCGCAGCCCCGCCTCCCTGTGTGTAAGGGTGCCCGGTTGTGTCCTGCCCTCCCACCTCCACAACCGCGGCCTCCCAAGGGCAGGGGTGGTCGGCTCTTCTGTCCCCTGCTCCACCCCTGCACCTGCACATAGCAAGTGCTCAACACACGAGCTGAATGAAGGGGTGTCCCTCGGGGTGCAGGCGCCGCAGGGCCACCCTGCCCCCCGACAGCGTGTCACCAGGCGGCGAATGGTTGACCCAGGCATAGCAGGTGCACAACCGTGTCCCGGCGCTTTCTGGCCAACCGAGTGCCTTCACGCACAGTCCTTTGGACCCTCCCTACAAGGTGGGGACAGACATCGGGACCATGTGACTTGTGATCAGAAAACTTGGGGCCCAGACACAGCTTAGCTCCGGGACCACATGGGTCACAAGTCTCCTCTGAGAGGTGGGTGACAAGATCTGAAAGCCTCCCCTGCCCCAGGGAGGGTCACAGGCACTCTGCAGGCTGTGACATCGTCTGTTCTGAGGGACGAGGGCCCTGAGCATCTCAACAGCGTCTGCCTCGATGGCCAAGTCTAAAAAAAAAATCCCTGAAAAACAAACAAAATCCTTGTTTTTTTCCTCTTTAAAATGGTGTTGTTTTCACTGCTTTCAGATTTGTTTTCGTTGACCTGCTGGTACTCGGTTCTCACAATGAGGAGATGATCATTATTTCTGACCTTAATAGAGCCCTGTGTTTCTCCTGCTTCCTCCTCCCACACGGTCGTTTTGGAACAAACTATCACACAGACTGCTCAAAACTGTGGACGCCTCACACACAAATCCTTAATAAAGATGCCAAGTTGGTTCAGCAAATGTCAGCGATATCTGATGTCACGGGGGAGGAAACCGTTCTCATTAAACACTGGAGAGTGGGATGAATGTATTAATTAGATACTCAGAGAAACCGAGCTTGTTCAAAATGGCTCTTCCCTCCCCAGCAGCGGGGGAGCAGACCATCGCCACGCCCGGGGGATGCGCCTCGGGGACCCCGGTGCCATCAGAGGAACCCGGACAGCACTCCGGCCACCACTCCGGAGAGACACGACCCCGGCCCTGCTCTCGAGGGTCCCGTCACGGGCACTGGCGTACTTCCCATCGATGGCCTGCCACCCTCAAAGGCAACAGGAATGGCCGGGAAGTCTCCAGGACTCAGAAACAACAGCTCCCGAACGTGGGTTCGGAGCCTCCCAGCTGCTCTGCGGTTACAGGGAGCGGGACTCCACCTCTCCTGGGTCGTCGTGTGGCCCCGGCCGCCGCGTCGACCCCTCCGCCTCAGACGCACGGGCTCTGCAGACGCCGTGCGCTGAAGGGACTCTTCTGGAGGTGATGTCACCACAGTGAGGAGCGCCTAGCAGGGCGGCTTCGGGGACATCTGCCGGACGCTCAGGGCATCTCGCTGCCTCCTCCCACAGACCTCTGGGGGAGGAACTTTGTTTGCCCTCATTTTACAGACGAGGGAATGCAGCCTCCGGAAGAAGAGGCTGTGTCTCATGGCGCGGAGGAGGAGGTGTGAGATCCGGGCGTGCGCCTTGGCCATCCGCGCGGCGGTGGGGACGGCACCTTGGCGCTGGCCCCCCAGGGCTGGGTTTCTCCCAAGAGGGCAGTCCGAGGGGCTCTCTCTCTGCTCAGAGGCTGGGTGCATTTTGTTTTCTGTTTGCAAAAATAACTTTATGCTCAGTGACTTGCTAAAACATCACTTACTGTTGCTGGCTGGTCCCCAGGGCTGCACAGTGACAGGCCAGCGCCTCCCTAACGATGAGCCGTGACGCACTTTGAACAAACGACGCCGACACCTGGCCGCTGGGTGTGCCCAGCCAGTCCCCCGGCCCCCGGAGGGCGGGGGCCGGGCTCAACTGCGTCGTTTCAGGTGTGCGCTTTGTTCTTGAGACTGCTTCCCTTGATGATGGTATTTCTAGAAGCCCTCACGGGGGCGTGGTCTGAATGCAGAAGACACCGGTGGACCCGGCACCTTCACGAGCCGTCCCACAAGGGGCTCCACCTGGGACAGGGGCGTGAAGTTGCCAGGCTTCTCCACGGTGGTGGCCGCAGAGCACAGTGCTGCCTGCCGACCGCAGGACGTCCCCAACGCGCCGCTGCCTGCAGGACCGCGTGGGCCCGGAGAGACGCGCTCCGCTGATCCCGTCCCCTCGGCCAGGAGCGCTCTCAGCTCTGTCTTGCACATGGAGAAACCGAGTCTCAGAAGGATGTTCATTGCCTCCCCAGGGCCACTCACGGGCCGCACAGCAGGCTCAGGGCTGGAGTCCAGACCCCTCGTACGCCGCGTCCAGGCTCTGACCTTGGCCCTCCACCGCCCCTCCACTGTCATCAGCTCCCATGACGTTTGCGCCAAAGGCTTCCCCAGGCTGTTGGACTGAGTTCCTGAATCGTGCACCGTGGTCCAGGATCATCCCAGCGGTTCGCTGCGGTGGCTTCCTGGGCCGAGAGGCGCCGCCCCGACGAACCCCACCCGGCCGCTCCGCGCCTCATTTCTGCAGCTCCTTTCTCCGACCTGCGGCCTCTGCGACCTTCAGGTCTCAGGCACACTCACGTGCGAGACTGAGCGGGACCCACGCGGGAGACTGATGGCCGTAAGCGAAGGCCGGCTGACAACCGTCAGAGCACTTTCCTTCTTGGCTGGGAGGGCGGAGCTTTGAGGGGAAGCCTGTTTCCATCATTACTAGTTTAAGCACTTAACCTATTTTTATTTTTCAATTAAACACCTATGTGTCTTAGGGATCTTTAGACAGAAGCACACATGTTTCATTTCAAAGTGGGTTTTCATCTGCGGCAAATTAAATAAAATATAAAATTAACCAATGCAACTAATACCAACAATCCAAAATAATTATCAAAGCCACCTTGCATCTCAGTGACTAAATATCACTTCCCAGAAGAAGGGCGGAGCTTTCATAACCCGCCCTCACCAGGGCGACGCCCGGCGGCCTGGCGCGGTGCGCTGGACGGACGCTTCCCCACGAGGCTGCCAGCGCGCCAGCCGGGGAAGGGCCGTGATGGAGCCCCGTCTGACACATGGGCATCGACAACTCTGTTACTCTGACTGACTTCATGGTATTTTAGGCAAATTAACCTGTCCAAAAAAATTCTTTATTACCGTGCTCATGCACAGATGGAAATGTGAACTTGACAATTCTGGATATCAGCTTTGCAATTAACTGAAATGTTTCAATAGACTAATGAACTTTCATTCGAGACACGTTCCCTGTCAGAGAGGAGACAGGCTCTTGCCTGGGCAGGAGCTGCGGGACGAGACAGAGCCCAGGACCACGGCCCGCACGGCGGGGTAGGCGGGGCGGCACAGGAGGCCCCGGGGTGTGTGCGGGAGGTTCCGGGGGGCCCAGGAACCGAGCACCCCAGCCTGTCGTGTTCAGACTCCACCTGATGGCGGGTTTCCCGCAGAAACCCAGGTTCACAACGCTGACCTTTGACGGAAGAATATGGATGTGCCAGCGTAAGAAACGCACAAGAGGAAATACTAGCAGTGTGGTTGGAAAACAGGAGCAGATGCTGAGGATTCCTTGAACTCTTGCAAACAATTACATTTAAAGAGTGGTCTGCACGACCCCGCAGACGTCACTGAGTGACCGCACCGAGCTGGGGTGCGCCCAGGGACACAGGGAAGCTGAACCTGCCCCTGCGGGAGAAGGGCCTGCCGCCGGCACGGGGGTGGGGAAACTGGCAGGAGGTTCCTGTTTGATAATCAGGATGGCACGCCCGGCAAGACGCTTTGATTTTGTATCTGGGCCTTATTACAACACTCAAGGCCACTCTCTGCAAAGATAAACACACACCCCTCTCCAGGGGCCTAACGGGAAAGGAAGGACGCTGGTATCAGTTAAATGGACTAAAATTAAAATTACTTAAACATTTTTGTTAATGAGTTATGGACACATTGGTAAACAGCAACCTCATCTGTAGTCTTCTAGCTCTCCTTTGTGTACAAATCTTCAAGAGATAAATCTGTGATGGACGCTGTATAGGTGTTGAAGATTTGTACATCTGTCCATCTATCCATCCATCCATCCATCCACCATCCATCCAACCACCCACCCATCCATCTACCCGTCCATCCACCAGCAATCCATCTACCGTCCATCCATCCATCCATCCATTTACCTGTCCATCCATCCATTCATCCATCCATCCATCCAACCACCCACCCATCCATCTACCCACCTATCCATCCATCCATCCATCCAACCACCCACCCATCCATCTACCCATCTATCCATCCATCCACCAACAATCCATCTACCGTCCATCCATCCATCCATTCATCTAATCATCCATCATCCATCTATCCATCCACCTATCTATCTGTCCACCCACCCATCCATCCATCCACCTATTCACCATTCATCCATCCATTCATCCAATCATTTATCATCCATCCATCCACCCACCCATGTATCTATCCATCAACCATCCATCCACCAATCTACCCACCCACCTATCCATCCATCCATCCATCCATCCATCCATCCACCTATCTACCTATTCACCATTCATCCAATCATTTATCATACATCTATCCATCCACCCACCCACCTCTCCATCCATCCCACCATCCATCCATCCATCCATCCATCCATCTAATGCGATCATAGCATGAAGCACTGTATGCCCAAGCCCATGAGGATGCTCTCCTGACCCTGTCTCTGTGAGTTGACTCAGCCGGGAGGAAGCCCAGGAGGACACACCTGACCCCGGCTGGGATTCCCTGCCTGGCTCCCCCAGATTCTGGGCTGGAGGCGCCACCACCCACAGCCCCCTTCTATGGCATCTCAAAGCTCAGGGGTTGAGGTGCCCTACTTGGGTGTGCTGGCATGCTCCCCGGCAGCCACACCCCGTCACCTCTCTGCCTGCTGTCATCTAGCACTTAGGGAGGAGTCCTCCCTGGACCCAGTCCTCGAATGTCACTCGTCCTCCCTTGCCTGTGCGACATGAATGCCCCCCAGTATTCCGGAGCCTTCCCATCCCACGCACACTTGCAATCTCACGTGCAATATTCCACCCTGTGCCCCAGTTGTGACACAGGTCACGAATGGTGGACATGTTCACAGTAAAGACTGGAACTCAAAGAGCCCCCACAGGCTGACCCGGGTTCACGTCGATCCCACTATGTTCTGGAGACCAAGGCAGATCCTACCTGAGCAGGCGTGAAGGGTGGTCCAGGACTGACAGTGAGCCGTCAGCATTTGGAAAAGCTTTTGCTCTGGGGTGAACCCGGAGAGTTACAATCATCATTTTGTTTCTAGAGATGGTTTTGGTAATGAAAAATAGCTTCGGGTTTTTACAAAAATAGATTGTACATGCTGGACACAACCTCAAGAAAGCATTTACTTGACAGATACTGTCCTACTTTGGGAGAGTCCAAGGCTAAAGCAGGGAACAGGCAGCCAGGGAGGGGCTGGGGGCCATGTGGAAGGGGGGCAAGGGGACCCTGGGGGGGTCAGTTCTTGTCCCGTGAAGGTTTGGTGATGCACACATCTCCCTCCCTGTTGGGCAACCGCGTGAGGGCACAGACACTTGTGTGCAGAAGTGCCGGTGACAACGCCTCACACACGCCGGGCCGGGCCTGCTGGTTTCAGTCCACGATCACCCGAGGAGGGGCCACGGTGGGCACTTACTGCTCAGCAAGAAGGTGGTGTGTGACCCGGTCCCCACCCCAATCGATGCTCTCCTCTGTTGGGTTAGCCGCACGCCCACCTTGGTGACGTGTGTGCGCTCCTAGCCTGGACCTCAGGGATGGAGGGCTGGGGTGCTATCTGGTCCCCCGGTCTCTGTCCCCTCCCCGCCGTTCACCATGTGCACTCAGGCCTCAGTCCTCAGGAGAGAATAAATGACTCACTTGCCCCAACGGCGCCGGAAACAGCATTCTCTCCCGCCCGGCCCCCAGGACGCTCCCCGCTGCCCTGCCCGGCCCCCGGGACGCTCCCCGCTGCCCTGCCCGGCCCCCAGGATGCTCCCTGCTGCCCTGCCCGGCCCCCAGGATGCTCCCCTCTGCCCTGCCTGGCCCCCAGGATGCTCCCCGATGCCCTGCTCAAGCCCCAGGATGCTCCCCTCTGCCCTGCCTGGCCCCCAGGATGCTCCCCGATGCCCTGCTCAAGCCCCAGGACGCTCCCCGCTGCCCTGCCCGGGCCCCAGGACGCTCCCTGCTGCCCTGCCCGGGCCCCAGGACGCTCCCCGCTGCCCTGCCCGGCCCCCAGGACGCTCCCCGCTGCCCTGCCCGGCCCCCAGGACGCTCCCCGCTGCCCTGCCCCGGGCCCTCGGCTCCAGCCCTGCACCCTGGCCGGTGGGCGCTTGGCCGCACAGGGTGGTCCCCACACGTGTGTGGGGGAGCCCCTTCCCGGAGTTGCTAAGGCACACTGTGCATGGGCACAGAGCCACCCACCCTGGGGGACAGGAGTGGGAAACCGCCATCCCCACTGGGGAGGTGCCGGGCAGGACGACACCATCCAAGCCTCATCTCGGGGCAGCTGGAGGGCTTGGTTTGAAGGAAATGGAGAAACACGGCTTAAGTCCTGAAGTTCATCTCTGCTCTTGAGAAATGCATCTGCTTGCCAGGTTGTCCGAGTCTCGGGTGGGGGTACATGCAGCCTGCGGACGGCGGGCGGCTCTGATGCCCACGCGCCTCCCGCTGCGATGCCTTCACCGAGCTCCTTCCGCCCGCTCAGCCTTGCCCTCCGGGAGCTGCCCGGGGCCCACTGCGCCCTGAAGACGGGAAGGTGGGCCCACGGCGCGCAGCGGGGCCCACACCGCCCATACGACCGGCTTAGGCCATCACAGAGGTGGGTTCAGACCTGGTCTTTCTGCGGGGGCCCCTGCAAGGTCAGCTCCTAAGCGAAGTACACCCCAGGCTCAGGGAGCGGACCACCCGGTCACTGTTGTTTGGTTGCAAACACGCTGTGGCAGAGGAGTGGGGGGAGGGGGCCTCCCGTGGCCGTGGGACCAGTGTGTGAGGGGCCAGGCCGTGGGCCAGTGCGTGAGGGGCTGTGGCCGTGGGGCCAGTGTGTGAGGGGCCAGGCTGTGGGGCCAGTGTGTGAGGGGCTGGGCCGTGGGGCAGTGTGTGAGGGGCTGTGTCCGTGGTCCAGCGCACAGTGTGCTCCCTTCCTCCCCGTGGACGCACCAGAGACCAGCTCTGCATGGCTTCTCCAGGAGGAGACGGGCCCACAGTTCAGCCGGAGCAGGAGGGGTGCCCTGGAAACCGCGGTAAGAGCAGAAGAACTTCCACGACCCGGTGAACCCGCCCTTACCATCGGCCCACGGCTAGAAATGCAAGATGCCGCTGCCCCCGTTTTCGTGCACGCTGGTTTTTACAGAAATCGTTAATTCTGGTCTCTCTCAAATCCCTCCATTAATAAATAATTACGAGGTCTGTGGGGAAGCACAGAGCTCGCTGGGCCAGATTCGTGCTTTTTCCTTAAGACGGCACAGAGAGACGAGAGAAAAATGCCAAATCACGAATCATCAGAGAGTCAACAGGCAGAGCACTTAACACCGAGTTTCCAACCACCCGCTATCCATTAATTTAGTTTTCTCTACCCGTCATTAGTGCCAGAGACTTAAGAGCGTGCAGCTAACTTACACGGGATCACTCTGAGGTTTAACTGATTACAAATGGTCTTCATCATGGAAGCTCAGGTTACTCACTCAAAAAAACCACAAACAAACCCAACAAAAACCCACGTGAGCTGTAAGGCTACCTCTCAGGGGTATAAATACCAACACAGCTGGGAATGCGGTCTTGCCGTGAGCCGTGCCTGCCGGGCGGCAGGATCCGCGGCCTCCGTCACGGGTGTCCCCGCCCAGGCCGGGGCGGCCTCGGCTCCTGCAGGAGGGCAGGCGGGGGCGGGCTGTGACATGTGAGGGACCAGGCGTTGAGCTCTGATCACCCACAGAAACAAGAGGCCCTCATTTTCGCCGGGGCTCTGCCCTCACAGCCCCGGGGGTGTTTTCTTGGGCACCGAGCAGCTCTCCGGTTCTCCGACACCCGGTGTCCACCAGCTCAGGTCAAGGACACGAACGACGTGGAGTCGGTGCATGCCACACGGGTTAGGGCACCAGTCCCCCAAGGCTGCACCCACAGTCACCAGCTCCATGTCGCCTCTGCCCCTCCTCCCTACCCCCCCATACTCTCATCGGCTGGCTACAGATCAGGGGTTTCCCACGATCCCCTCCTCGGGCGCAATCACTTGCCAGAATGGCTCATGGAACTCAGGAGAATGGTTAGTTCACTTGTGTTTATGGTTTACTACAATGGAGAGAACTCGGGAACAGCCAGACGCAAGCTGCGCATGGGGTGAGGCCTCCTCGCCCTGCCTGGGCACACGGCTTCCAGCACCTCCTGTGCTCACAGCCCGGAAGCTCCTGGAATCTCACCGTCCAAGGGTGTTGATGGAGTTCCTTCCCAGAGGAGGGCAGGTGGGGTTAGAAAGTTCCAGCCCTGCAGTCACCACATCGTTCTGGTGACCAGCAGCATCCCAAGGCTGCTGAGGGACCCAAGGGACCTCATTAGCTCAGGGGGGATGGAGGAGGCTCACGGTGGGTAACGAACATGCTCCCGTCACGCAGGAGATCCCAAGAGCTTCAGGGGCCCTGTGCCAGCAACAGGGGACAAAGACCGAACACAGGTCTTGTCTTACTGCCCACCCTTTCAGCTGTCTCAGCTGCCTCCGCCTGCCCTGCGCATCCCGCCTCTGCACGGGAGGCTCGGTCACCTCGCCATCACAGGGACCCCAGAACAGGCACCCACTTAAGCTGTGGCGCATGTGGAGAAGCAAGCGCCAGCACCTGCCGCGGGGAACGGAACCAGCTCCCGGAGCCTCTCCTCTGAGCTTCAAGGATGTTGGAAACAAACATCTTTGTGCAGAGAGCACGAGGCCACGGAGCCCGCTGCTCCCCGGAGCACGCTGACCGCCTGCGCTGGGATGAAGCCAAGATACACAGAGAGAGAGGGACGAAGGCAGACGCAGCTGAAGAGGCCCCTGTACAAGGTCTCCTCGCCTTCATCTGCTCTCCTGGAATTAATGATTTCCCTGGGGGTTTAGGTCTCCAGCTCACTGGATTGATTTTCTTTTGAAGCCCTTGATTCCGGATTTTTTTTTTTTTTTTGGTATCACATCCTGGATTCTGCTCAGAGAAGGACAGTTTATAAATGACTATTACCAACACCAATGTGGAGGTGATGAAAAGAAATGTGTGTTTAACACGGAGGCGAGTGTTTCTAGGGAAATATTAAGGGGTGAGGACATTGCTAGGCGGTGCTGGAGGTCACGCCCACCGGCTGACACATGCAAGCGGGTGTCTGGTCGGATCTGTCACGGGGAGAGGGGCCACACCGCTTCTCGGTGAGCTGCTCTCGCCCTCGGAATAAAGCCTCGGGCTCGCTCTGCCTGGAGGGCCGTCCCGTCTCCCTAAGACGCTCCCTCTGCAGGTGCGTGTGCTTTCTGAAGCAGCGGGGCGGAGACGGGGAGACAGAGCACGGGGAGCAGAGACAGAAAGAAGGAAAAACCTGGGTTTCTTCCCCCAAGGAAGCACTGGGAAGTGAAGTAAGATGATAAACAGATGCGGTGAGAAGCTCCGGCCTCTGGGCCAGCAGGACCAGGAGCCACACCTGTGCTCCCCCTCCCAGGGCTGTGACGGGCTGCCTCCAGGTCATCTTCTGCTTGGCACACAACAGAGACACTGGTTAAGCTCCTGGAGAACTGAGTTCTCTGCAGTAGAAACTAGGCAGAAGAGGTGGCCAGGGGCCAGGGACTGACGGGGAGGAGTGAGACTCCAGAAACAGACCTGCGTGCGTGCGATCCCTACCTCACACCACATGCAAAAGCAGAGTTCTCACAGGCTGCCGAGCTCTGTGCAACACGGAAAACCAAGGCACTAATGAAAATGTAGGGAGCTGTTAGTGACTAGAGGTAGGGAGAGCATCTTTAAATAAGACCCCAGAGTCTAAACCGCTGCATCAGAATGAAGGATTTCCATTCCGTTAAGTCTGTAACTGACAGTCAGCCAGCGAGTGCCCGCCTGGAGACGGTCCACCTTGCAACATCAACGGTGCGTATGATATCCCTAAAACCTCTGCCAAACCACAAGAAAAAGGCAGGAAAATATATTTTTTTAAAGATTGCAAAGGACATGCGTGGGCAGAATTCACAGGCAAGGAAACTCAAATGTGAAAAGATGCGAATTCAGGAAAATGCTCAACAAAGAAAAAAGGGACCAGCTTAAGCTCAGTGGACTCAGGAACACAAGAGATAACCAGCATGCCCATGGTTTGCTTATTACACATCCTGGTTTAATAAAAAAAAAATTTTTTTAATGTTTTTATTTTTGAGAGACAGAGAGAGACAGTGTGAGCAGGGGAGGGTAGACAGAGAGGGAGACACAGAATCTGAAGCAGGCTCCAGGCTCTGAGCTAACTGTCAGCACAGAACCCGATGCGGGGCTTGAACCCACGACCTGTGAGATTATGACCTGAGCCGAAGCCGGACACTTAACTGACTGAGCCCCTCAGGTGCCCTACACATCCTGTTTTAATACTAAGTAAGAAAGACAGAATGACAAGTCATCCCTGTAAAGACTTGATGGGACTAACCTTAAGTCATATTTGTCTGCCCCAGACACTTGTCCTGAAGCCTGAGAAGGGAAACTGGCCTGGGATTCAAGCTGGACATGGCAGTTGATATCCAGCACAGCCTGGCCCCACAGGAGCGTCTTCGGGGACGTGCTGCTGAGCAATGCCACAGCTGTGGCCTGCGTGGAATGTGGACATCTGCCCTCTGAAGCAGGGGGTCATGCCTGTGCCCAGTTTGGTTGGGGGCAGGATGGTTTCATTGGCTAGTACCTCCAGATGCCCACAACCAGCAGCCACAGAGCAATGAAGTTAAGTGAACTTGTTGGGCCAGTGACTGGGAGAGTGGCTCATCTGGCACCCAGGTCTGCAGAATCAATTCTCTGAATTAAATTAGGGGAAGTGAGGAAAGCTTCAGTGGACCATGCTGGGGGCTGGGTCGAACATTCCTAGACCGCAAAGCAAAACTGTGAGCAAAAAGGGCCAAGAACAACCTTCTCCAGAGCCAGGACGCAGCTCCAGGGCTGGGTGGGAGGGCGGTGGTTCTCCAACAGGAGTCCAGAGCCCCTGGCTCCAGGCTGGGGGCTCTGTCCAGGGTGCTGCTGGCTCCAGGCTGGGGGCTCTGTCCAGGGTGCTGCTGGCTCCAGGCTGGGGCTCTGTCCAGGGTGCTGCTGGCTCCAGGCTGGGGCTCTGTCCAGGGTGCTGCTGGCTCCAGGCTGGGGCTCTGTCCAGGGTGCTGCTGGTTCCAGGCCCCGGGGGGGGGGGGGGGGGGGGCTCTGTCCAGGATGCTGCTGGCTCTGGGATGGGGGCTCTGTCCAGGGTGCTGGCAACCACTTCCTGGGGTTCATGGCAGCCCCAGCTGGATGATCAAAGAGCCAGCATGTTGGCCAGGGAGAGTGCCCCATGGGTTGTGTCCACTGACAGGCTTTCTCTGTTCTCAAAATGACAGCTGCAACTTCCTATCTGACGGAAGCACTGGGTGAATTTACTGTTAGCACTTTCCAGACATGATCAAGACACCTCCCTGTCAACCTGCATGGCTTAAAAATAAACCTTCCCTCACCCAAATTATGTGCGCTCGTGGGGCTGAGCATCTGGTGTTCTGGCCAGCCGCGCACATCTGGGCTGGGTGCCTGTCCTGCAGCCCCGGGCCCGCCCAGAACACCACACCGCACTCTGGGCAGTTGGGCCAGCGTGGGGGCAGGGGACAGAGAGGTGCAGGAGGAGGCTCAGTGTTAGGAAACTCAGTTTCAAGGTGGAGCTTGAAACCTTGCAAAGGAGGAAGGCTTCCCTGAATGAGGAGCAGCAGGAGGAAAGGAAGGAGCAGGTGTCGATCCAGGGCTGGGGTTGGGAGAGGGGAGGAGACCCAGCACAGCAGACCTGGGACAGAACCCGCCAGACCCGTGTCTCCAAGGAGGAGAGAAACACACTGCACCAGCCACCTGCCAAAGAGATGCCTATCTTCCTCCTGGCAAAGGTCTCCGTAAACCGACCTGGGCACGGCCCGAATGAAGACTCGGCCAGCAGCTGCCTGGGCTCGAGGGCCACCTGTCCAGGCGAGGAGAACTCCGGCCCCAGAGAGGGTCCGTACGCCGATCCTCCCATACCTCTGGCCTCCCGGAGCCTGACAGGAGTCCACATGCCAGAAACAGCCCTTTAAAAAGTCACACATTTCTGCCTAATCTTATTACATCAGCACTGACTTCCTGGCTGCCAGCCATTTTGTATGTTTGTCCCCCTTTTTTGCATTGCTGTGCTAGGTTTTATGCCCATTTTTAAAAAGTCCGTAAGAAAAATAATTTATGAGAAAATCATAAATAATGGGTGTGGGCCATCAAGTGTGTTTTCAAAATAGAGCTTTTTCCTCTTAAATGGAATCAAAAAGCTTTTTGGATTAAAAAAAATGTTTTTGCATTCTGGAAGGTCATGGGATTACTTAGCTTTTATGAAAGGGAAAAACAGCAAACAAACATCAAAAAGGAAACTATCTCAGTCAGTGCGTTCTGGGCCCAGGAGAAAATTCCGCCTTTACATACGTGCGTGTACTAAAAACCCATTTGGCCCTCAGTCGAGGGGACTGTTTGTTTCCTACCACGCTTGCACATTTAGCTGAGCATCTGGGTTCAGTTCGTGCGGCGAAGGCGGACGCCAACGGCACTGGTGTCAAGACCAGACCGTAAAGGTTAACAGACCAGGAGACGGACAAGTCAGTGCGGTGGTCACGCCAGGCTCACGGCCGCATCTCGTCCTCGTCCCGTCTCACGCCGCTCGTGAGATCGCCGGCCCGGTTTCCTGCGGGTCAGCTAGAGAGCAATTTCTGGACGCCCCACAGAATCCCAGCGGGGACCCTCAAGCCAATTTGGAGGAGATGGTATCTAGGGGTGGGGTGCCCTCTTTCCCACACGACTCTTCAAATAAGGTCACCTGGGCTCACGTAACTGCAGTCCATTAGAAATGCATTTCTCTTCCTTCACGACGCGTGGGGCACAGGCGTGCCACTGGACACACGTGTGTGCAACAAGAGAGGAGGGGCAGCCCCTGGAGACAGCGGGCCCCCCGCTCCTTGGTGCATCAGGTCTTCTCCTCAGTAACAACCAGGAAGGTGCACAGGAGGCTCAAAGGAGCAGACACCCCTCTGTGAACACCCAAGACACGATCCTTGCAAACTCCATGAGCTGTGAGTCAGGCTTTGCAAGAGGTGGGTGAGCTCAGCAGAGAGGCTTGGATCTGGACTCAGACTTTTGCTGCTGTGTGACTCTGGGTGAATTGCTCAGTGTCTCTGTGCTGCAGTCCTGCGCAGGGTTGCTGAGGCAGCACGCAGGCCAAGTGGCCACCCTCGTCTCCATCTGCCCTGTGGCTGCATCTCCTGGGCCTGTTTCCTCGTGTGTCAGGTGTCTGTGCAGGACCCTGACAGGGAGACAGGGTGTGGGGAAGACACCAGGTGGACGGGCCCTGGGCCAGGGAGGGCCACGGAGAGCTTTGGCGGTGCGCTGGATGTGACGCTGGCCCCGGCCACTGGGGTCTCACCTTTGGTTGGGGGCAGGAGCACGCAGCCCTTCCTACCTTGCACACAGCGGCACTGGCCTCAGTGGGTTCCGAGTGGCCCTCCTACCCTGGTGCCAGGGGCGCTGCCATGGCCAGCCCCCCTCCCCTAACAAGAGGCGTGTTTGTTCCCAGACACGCTTCACCCTGGATGGCAGATTGGGCCCAAGTCCTGGGCGGCACCAGCTCCCCCCCCGCCCCCCCCCCCCGCACTTGCTGCTTTGTCTCCGGAGGGGGCGCGTGTTTCCACCTCTTGTGCTGACTCCCTCTGTGCAGGGATCGCCAAGCTGGTGCAATGATGCTTTGTTTGTGGCAGAAGCTGCATCCCGTGTGCGGAAGCTGCTTGTGCTCCATGGGGCAGAGGAGTAGGCGGCTGGGAGAGAAGTGTGCACATGTGTGCATGTGTGTGTGCGTGCATGCATGGGTGCCCGTGTGAGTGCACGTGTGGGATGCAGGGGGGGGAGAGAGAGAGAGGAAAGAAGAGGGGGGAGCACAGCGGAAGACGGGGACAGGGACGGAGAATGAACACCACCTAACGCCATCCAGGTGGCAGCAGAGGTTTGTGCGTTGCTGTGCGGAGAGGCCTTTGTGCCCTGCGCCCGAGGGGCCTCCATCAGAAGCCGACTTGGCTCAGTCTCCAGCGCCGGGCTGCCTACCCACGCCCCGTGGCGGACAGGACTCATTACTTCCAATAACAGTAACTCAAGCTCATCACCTGACCTGAAGGCTGACATCTCCCCGACCGTGTGGAATTGCATTTCACGGAGAAGTGCAAACAGGCACCCGGCACGGCCCGGCCTTCCACATGGTTCACACCAGAATTTCTAGCACAAAGCACTCTGGAACCTCTGCTTGGAACCGACAAGCCTGAGCCCGGCCCGATCGGCCGAGGTGAGGCTGCTGGGTGCAGGACGGGCCTGCCAGGGCCAGACCTGTCTCTTGCACCGCCCACTTCCCCCCATATTCCCCGAGGACCCCTTGTTCCCTTCCATTTCTCCCCCAGGGATGCCCATGGCGGCGCTCGCCAGGAGCTTGGCAATTAGGCCGTTACTGCAGGCTGCTGGGTTGAGAAGCAGCACGTTTGTGAAATGCCTCATCTAAAAAAGTGGTAATAAAGAATGCACACGTGAACGCCGTGGAGGTGCACGCGCATGCGCACTCTCAAGTACACGCACTGTGGCTCCGCCCCGCCGGAGCTCCTCCCCCTGCCACGTGGGGCCCGGGGCCCGCCCCAAGGCTGGGAATGCTGGGAGAATCCGTGTCGCTCTGGCGTGCCTTCGGCCTGGGGGCACGTCCCCAGGAGAGGTCGCCAAAGCACTTCTTCGGCTGCCAAATGTCCCCGTCCCGGCCCCGTGCACTCCCCACAAGTACTCAGGCCGCGTCACCGTATCCATAACTCATGGGACATCAGCACAATGTCCAGGAAGGCGCACTGGGCAGCACGAGGAGCCGCCGCCGCCTGGGGAAACGCTACGGTCAAGTCTGCATTTCATCGTCCACGCGGGCCTCTCGGTTGGTGTCCGGATGCTGTGCTCGTGGCCTCAGACGCGGAGATCATGCCTCCCGGAGACGCCTGCCCCTGAGGTCTCCGGCTCCGTGCGCGTCTCCCTCCCCGCGGGCTCCCTTGCCCGGCCCGGGCGTGAACGTTCCCTCTGGGCGGCCTCACAAGGGACCCCCGGGAGCGGTGGGGGGCCGGGCTGCCCCACTCAGGCCTCTCAGCCCCTTGCCGGTCTCATTTTCCCCCTGGCGCCCTTCGCCACCGGTGGAAACACTTGTGCGGCTGGCACCGTCTCCTTGTGTCCCTGTGCCGGATCCCTGACCCGTGGACGCGGGCCAGCCGGTCCCGTCCTCGGTCACACCCGTTAAACTGTCCCTGCGCTGACTCGGCGGCGGTGAGTGGGACGCAGACAACACACCGGTAGAGATCCGCTGCTGCCAGCGAGCCGCTCCAAAGAAGCTGGGTGTCTGCTGTCAGCCCCGCCCCTGGCTCGGCCGGCTCTGCAGTGGGGGCACCTGGGGGTGCACAGGGGGGCAGGTGTGGGGGGCACCTG